>MQTX01000174.1:452305-476106 GCA_009735665.1 Angiostrongylus cantonensis | reverse complement strand
CTTATAAGTCCCACTCGTAACATCACGGCTCTGAGGAAGACGAAATCGCCGAAACGTCAGCCATCGACCAACAACAACAACAACAACGACAGCGAAGACATATATCAACCTCGCATCAGCTAAAGAAGATCAGTTTATAAAATCATAAATAAATATATCAACTATATATACCGAGGTTTATAGAAAGTCGGTCTTTTGAGTTATTCCCTCACTGCTAAACCGAGCTTTAGTGAAATGCGGTTTTAAGATAAATTACTCCAAATCCAAACAGTACTAAATTGTTTAAATCAAAGAGGAGATTATGAAACAACCAATGCAAAAAAAACTTTCCCAAATTCTGATCATTTGTGAGAGATTTGCAAAACTCCGAACTGCAGGTGTCTACAGTGAGGAGCGAGCGCGTTACTACCCGTTCTGGGGGCTAAAGGGCGTTCACCACCACACCATCCGGGTCCTTTGTTTCGCACGTCTCTCAACTAATTTTTTGGACCAGCTAGATCACACGTGATATTCTGCATGAAAAACTATAATAGGCAGTGAATAGAAAGTTTATATTGTGATATCGATTACAGCCTCAGCTTAACTGGGTTCGGTGCCGATTTGGGCTTTTTAGATCAGTTGCGTTGGTAGGTGATTGCTGGTGGCGGTGATCGATAAAAGTAGCTGAGAGAGAAACGAAACAACGGATTCGCAAGGTGTGCTGGTGAACGCGCTAGCCCGGGAAAGGATAAGAGCGCATTCGCTCCCCACCATACACCTGTACTCTGGGCTTGCAAATTATCGTGGTTGTTGTACCACACATAATATCTTGCCACGAAAAATTATAATAAGCAGTAAATAATTAACTAGCATTGAGAATTTCTTTCGTAACGATGCGACATAAGCCACCCAAACACCATCTGTTTTGGTTATGAAAAATTAGTGTTGAACAAATACATTCAGATATGGACGACGGGATGGCGCTGCTCGAGCACAGAACGCAGGAAACAACAGAAGGGAGAAGGCTTCCATTCATTGAAGTCTGAAGTGTACTCAAATATTTTGCTTGAAATTGTATAAACAACAGTTGAGCAATTACCAATATGCTTTGTTACTGTACTCTCCAGATTTCAAATATTTCGCTGGTTATGCAGACAGTAAATATTCGAAACCGTACATAATCAAGGTGAATCTCCTGATAATACTACCTACCGGCACCTCTCGTCTTCGATTTCAAGGCTACAATTTTCCAAAATCTCTTTTTCGGATGGACGTGGTGCTACTCTTATTTCTGATTTTTTCGATTGGAGCGGAAGCGCAAATCAGTGCTGAGTCGAGAGATGAACACTCAGTCAACGATAATTTTGAAAATGAACTAGAGCAAGGATATAAGAAGCTAAAAGGCGTAAGGTTGAGAAACTTATTTTTTAAAATCGTTATTGAACCATAGGGTCTTTCTTCTCAGTTGTCTTCTTATCCTAGGTGCCGAATGCCGATTATACAAAGCAACTTCTCGAACAACTGCATAAGATGGAGCCAGAAATCAAACAGGAACTCACTCTGTCGCCAGAGCGGAAAGCTGAATTACGGGAACAAATGAAGGTGAGTGCGTCGTCTCCCAAGAAAGACCATTGAATAAACTCCACTTTAGAATTACGTTGAGATCAAGAACGATTATGGTCAACTAATGGGTCAAACGATCGAAGAAATCAATTTGGACAACAAAATAGGCAGAGCTCTGTTCCAGGGAGACATACTACTTACTAAGTTGGTCCACCTTAGCGTTTCCGTTTCAACTTCTCAAAAATGATTGTTGTTTTTAGACAACAAACCGATGAAATCATAGACGCCCAAATATGGCAGAGCGAAACATGCATTAATTTCTTTGAAGGTAACAGAGGTATGACAAAAAGTATGATTGAAACCTGTGGAAACTCAAAGAATTTGGTAAAATTTAAGCCTCGGGTGGGATTGTCGTCTTCCAAGGTCCTGGATGTTATTCAAATATTGGAAGAATTGGAGGCACTCAGGTCATTTCATTGGGACGAAGATGCGAAGATGTATGATGGCTTCTTAATATTGTTTTTCTTTTTTTTTCGTTGAATTTTTTAGTTTAAGAGAAAGAGACTACTATTAATGCCAAACTACATCACTCTCGTATTTTGTGTAGGTTGGAACCGCTGTGCACGAAATCGGTCACTCCTTGGGTTTCTTCCACACACAGTCGAGGCACGATCGCGACAATTTCATCACACTCTATCCGCAAAACTTCTTGGTGATTTGAAGCACAGTTTCATAGTTTAGATGTTAATAAACGGAATTACGTGGCTTTAGAACGGCTGGTTATCTCAATTTACAAAGCAAACTGAACAGTCGAACAATAACTATGGTCTGCCCTACGACTACGGAAGCATTATGCATTACGGAGCATTGAGGTTACTTAATTGTTCACTATTTCCGTGTTCAATCATAACTGATAATCACTGCAATTTTAGTGTCTCACGGAACGGTCATCCTGTTATGGTCCCACGTGATATGAATTATATCCAAACTCTTGGAACACGCGTACTTTCGTTCTATGAGAAACTGATGATGAACCTTCACTACAAATGCCTTGGTGAGAGCAGTGCAACATGCGTTCTCGATTTCCTGTTATATCTTTATGTTTCATTAGAACCGAATCATTTTAGACAAATGCAAGAGTGGATCTTCAGCAAAGTGCAAAAATGGTGGATTTCCCCATCCAAGAGACTGCTCTAAATGCACTTGCCCTAGTGGCTACGGAGGAAGATTGTGTGATGAAAGAGTAAACAGAATAAACGATAAAAAGCTGGTTTTGTGCAGCTGACGTAAATGCAGTAAGTGTACTTTACAGCCAAGTGGGTGCGGTAGGACACTAACAGCAACCACCTCCTATCAGACGCTTGAGGACACCGTGGGTGAGAGAGGTGCACGTTTTGCAAAGGACGAGTTTATGATGTGCCACTATTGGATTACGGTATATCTGCATTAACCTCTGCCAGAGTTGGTGTTATGACAAATACTCTTCAAGGCACCAGCTGGTTCAACGATCGAGGTAATACTTGATGAGTTCTCGCATGGCGTGTCTAAGGATGGCTGCAATCTTGCTGGAGTTGAAATTAAAACAGGAAGTGATAAACGTCGTACTGGGTACAGGTAAGAGCGCGGGAATGAGCAACGCTAACGTAGCTGATTTAAGTTTCCGATATCTTGTACTGTTTAGATTCTGTTCTCCAAGATTTGCTGGAACATCCTTGGTATCAACGCACAATATCGTCCCTATAATTACTTTCAGTAGGCTCTTCGAAGTCAGAACCGTCTTGCGTTATCGAAGCGGTAATTTGGAAATAAATGCCAACATTATGCGAACTGATTCCGTAACCACTTTTGTTACCCGTACTGTTTCAGCCTCCACTGGAACGGGTCCTGTTGATCCGGAAACTGAGGAGGAAGAGACAACTCAGCCAACTAACACACCCAACAAAAAATGCGAAGACATTAAACTGTATGTTTATTTTAAATCATTATCACAAGATGTTTCTTAGGATTCAACGAACTATTTAGCTGTGCTAAATTGGTGCAGTGGAACTTCTGTAATGATAACGACTACAGCGACGATTTTAAGAGATCGGCCTGCCCGAAATCATGCGGCTTCTGCTAGTGTACATTAATTTCTCTGGAATAAATGCTTCATTTATTAGCGCCCAAGCGCACCACATACCCTAACACGCGTGCAAATATAAATATATGTATATATATATATATGTATACATATGTATATATATGTACATATTTAAACACCAATACGCATGCATGTATATGAGCACGAGCACATCAGTTGTACATAAACAAATACATGAAGGATAAAAGGATAAAGTTCTGACGTTTTTCAATCCCTCAGAAACGCGTGCTACATTAGAGACATCCTTAAGCATCATTGCAAGTGATTGATGGCATCGGTGGCCTACCAGCTAGCTTTCGGTGGGCTAACTATGCATCGAATCAGTACTGTAATCCAACGGATAAGTCTGGTACCATTTTACCGACTTCGGAGGAATGGAAATCCTGGTGAGCCTGGAGCACAGGATCGGACCCATGTGTATTGCAGAAAACTTCTAACCAATGCGTTTTGAGTACACAAATATCAGTTGTATCACCTGTAGTCCCGTTGATCGTTGAGTGAATCGAGCGGGCTCCAGTAAATCCTCCATTTTTCTCTGTTGCGTGCAAGAGTAGCCCAGTGGGTTCTGCTCGCTTTAGGGACTCGTCGAGCTCTTTCTTCCAGGCTTTTCGTGAAGAGCTTTGACCACCGGTCGGTGGTCTTCCTGCAGTACGTTTGACATCCCGAGGAATCCAGTCACTAACAGCCCTTGTCCATCGGTTATCATTCATACGCATTACGTGTCTGGCCAACCTTATCTTCGACTGTTTGGCGCATAGAACGGTATCTTTGATTTTCGATCGTTGACATAGGTCGGAGCTTCGGAGCACATCCCTTAATTGTGTGAAACGGGATAATCCTAGCATCGTCCTTTCGACTGCGCGTTCAATAACGCTGAGTGATCTTTCATCCTGCTTACGTAGCGACCAAGTTTCTGACGCTTAGGTTAGGGCAGGAGGAACCGTTGAGTCGAAAAGGTGGGCACGGAGTCGGGTGTTCATTGTTTTCTTCATTACATCCTCGATACTCTTGAAAGCTACCCAAGCCTCTCGTTTCCTTCTGCTCAGCTCTAAAGCTAAGTCGTTCATCACATTGATTTCCTGACCTAGATAGACATAGCTGGAGCATTCGGAGATATTCGTTCCGTTGAGCGTGAATTGGGCAAACAAAACCAATCCGTTCCTCATGAACATCGTTTTTGTGAGATTTAGCCGAAGACCAATATTTCCACACGCCTTATCAAAGTCCGCAAGCATCGTTCCGCTAATATTTGGTGTTACAAGGACGACTTACACTCTTCTGACGCCAATGTTAAGATCCCTTTAAAATAGTGATATATTGGTTGTGAAATATTTGTATAGCTAAAGAAGAATATTTGTATGCTGAGTAAGGACTCCCTGATTTTCAAGGGCTTCCATAAATGCTGTTTCCTCAATTGAGTGGAAAGCCTTCCCCAGATCGATGAGAGTGGAACAGAGCGGTCTTTTGTACTCTCGCGATACTTCAATGAGCCTTGCTACCGTGTGAATGTGGTTCATCGTACTAAATCCTTTTCGAATCCCTGCTAACTCTCATGGTTGTCCTTCGTCCAGTGTTCTGGCAATCCTGTTTAAGATAACCCGAGTGAAAAGTTTGTAGACGACGGACAACAAGCAGATTGGACGATAGTGACCTACATCGTGTAGGTCGCCCTTCTTGAACAGCAACACGGTCTTGCTGGTCTTCCACTGAGTAGGGACCTTGCATTCAAACGGGTAACGTGTGAAGGGCTGATCCAGTGTGTTTATGAGGACTGGCGGAAGGTTCTTCAGATGTTCTGATCTTATCCTCTCCGGGCCTGGTGCTGATCAATTTTTCACCGACGAGACGAGATTTCGGAAGGGAGAACCAGTGGTGCAACATGTCCATCCTCTTTTATTTTATATGACAGAAGGTGGACGTGGCTACTGAAGAAATCTGAGTAGTATTCGTGGTGGATTTTCTACGTTGCCTTTCTGGACGCTGTTATTGTTCCGTCTGGGCGGCGGAGTGCAATCATCTTGGTCTTGTAATTGGAGAAGCTCCGGGGGCATTGCGAATGCTTCTACAAGCCTCTGCAACTTCGACCATTACTGCTGCTCTTCTCTATTTAAGATCTTCTTTTATCGCATGTCTGCATTGTTTGGCAAGTTCGGACGTTAGTTGGCTGTTGCCTGCAGCTCGTGCGATTCCACGCTGGCGTACTAGTTCGAGAGTTTCTGGAGACAGACGTTTCTTGGTGACATTCGAACTCTCAGCTTCATAGCGCTAACGTGAAGATGTTGAGTGAACGGCATCTTCCCAACAGCCGACTAATGAGTTGAATAAGTCCCAGTTTCTGGTGGTTCTGGGACATCGGTTTTTTAATTCAGCGGATTTTTTTCCTTTCCGCGAGAAATAGAATCTTGAACGAAGGAGACGGTGGTCCGATCCCGTTTAGAATTTTGGGACAACAACGACATCGGTTAGGCAAAACTTTCTCTTTACTATGGTGTGGTCTATTTCGTTATGGTACTCTCCATTGGGAAATTCCCACGTCCAGCGTTGAGGGTGAGGCTTCTGGAATTGCGAGTTACCATGGATGGTCTTGGTCGCCATGATAAACTCAGAGAGCCGCTCACCCTGTTCGTTCCATTCTAATCCGTATGTTCCAATGTGGACGTTCCTCAGGAATTCTTCTTGGTCCAATCTTGGCATTGAAATTTCCAATGATGACCTTGAAGAATGTACGGTCTTCTCTGTAGAACGTCTTCAAGTCTATTTAGAACGCTTTGACTACTTCTTCGTCATAGTGTGATGTGGGCGCGTAAACGAGGAAGATTGTCAAAGCCGGTATTGATCCACATCTTTTTAATCGTAAACGCGTCCTATTCGGGTTTTAAGCTGTTCGAATGAATCAATGTTCATGGACAAACTCGTGCTGACGAGAGAACGCTGACACCGTCTACCACGGATCTCCCTCACATGAAGTATCTCGAGCCGGTTAGTCGCGAGGCTACGTGGCGCGTCCCTAGATGGCAGATAGGGGGTTAATCGCGGACCAAAAGCGACCTTTGCTTCGTTGAGAAAGAGTCCCCAATTTCGCGCAGCATTCAGAGACGAAACAAATGCTTTAAATTACGACCTAACCCATGCGCAAATTCGACGATGCAGATGAACTATGCGAGACAGCAAAACGAATGAAAGAAGTGCTCAATGCCGTATATTCTCATAATGTATGATGACGGATATAAAGGATGAAGGATGAAGCTTTCAGGTTGTTCAATCTCTGAGAAATGTGACATGTGTTCGACTTGATTAAAAATCGTTTGGAGATGAGCGAGCATATGTAGCCCTTACAATAACTCGCGGTGACCTACCGATGTATCTAGGCAGTGATGTTATCCTCCCAGAAAAGACTGGTGCTACTTTGCCGACCTAGGAGGAATGGGAGGCTCGATGAGCCATGAGCGCAAACGTCGATTGCACGCGTGTGTTGCAAGGCATCTGTGACCACTACGCCACGCGAACCCTTCTTTTTAATTAAAATTTAAAAAATTTTTGCCTACCAGCATAAACACCATTTTGCTGCTTTGGTAATGGGTAGACAAATGTGTCTGTTTTGGAGGAATCCTTGGAGAAATCATATCTTTTGAATAATAGGTTTTTTTCGATTTTCTTAGATTGTTCGTGGTTGATGGTCAAAAATTTCAGTCCCCGCAGAGATCATTTGGATACTGACCTTTTCTCACCGACCTTAAACACCGGCTTCACTGCTGGTAGTGATCGTTGAAGGAGTGCATATCATATACTTACAAATACTCGCCCTAAGTTTCCACTACGTCTTAATATCTACAGAGTTCTTCAACCAATGAAGCCATCTAAAGGTCACCAGTACCAAAATGGGCAAGATGACGTTTCTAGGCTTATAACTGCTTGTTACTACCAATCGTGATTCACTTGAGGAAAATGTTATCATCACGGGATTAGTTTTTTTTTTTACGAAACCAAGGCTAGAATATGAAGCAAACCTAACAGTGAAGTACAACCACGAAGTTAGAAGCAAGACTTTTGAACTTTTCAGGAAGCTAATTTTCTGATCTGATAAACTATTTTGACTTTGATATGACCAAAACTCGGAAATTCAGTTGTTGCCCTTCAAACCCGCGATTACTTTTTTCTGATGCTCACATGTTATCGACTGCACTAACCGCGTCTCTTGCTCTGCCTTCCTCTCAACTAGATTTTCATCGTAACGGTGCTATTAACAAACACTTGTCAACGGAGATTATCTTGGAGGCATAAATCGGTATTGAACATAGTTGAGCTGAAGCTGCAGTTGAAACCACAATCTTTCGTTTATTTTTATTCATTTACTTCACCTTTGTTTACTTACAAAACTAACATTTTCTGCCCGTGTAGCAATACCATGGACATGAGTAGACGTAAGGTAGAAAAGCTACCACTAATCCGCAAGAATTCTCACTAAAATCGTTTGAGAACGTCTTCCGATAACATAAAACAAGAGAAAAGAGCTCGTCCAATCAGCGAAAACCACGTTCGGTAGCCTCTCCAGTGATGACCACTTCCTAAATGAAGGCCTCTAAGACGATGCAGAATATTCCATACAACTCAATATCACATACAGTGGTTGCCAAGTTAAACAATGAAAAAGAAGCGCAAAACGCAAACGCACAAATAGCAGAATATCGGCGACAAGAGTGCGCAACAGTTCAAAGAAGAAATATGGTACTAATTCTGCAGGCCGACAACGAAGGTTCTGTTCTCTATCACTGGCCTTTCCGTGGATCAAACATTTGTGAAAATCTGGATTCCCACAAAAGATCCCTGCGTTTGACTACGTTGGGGAACACTTACAATACATAGTTGGTTCCATGGGAACGACTTCGACAGAGCATAAATGAACTCTGAAATGGTGACTT
Organism: Angiostrongylus cantonensis; assembly: GCA_009735665.1. Taxonomy (NCBI): domain Eukaryota; kingdom Metazoa; phylum Nematoda; class Chromadorea; order Rhabditida; family Metastrongylidae; genus Angiostrongylus; species Angiostrongylus cantonensis. Next base: position 467,505 of record MQTX01000174.1, on the reverse strand, counting down.
GCACGGACAGCAGTCGCAAAGGAAAGCTCCTTCAGGTTCACTAGTTCATCGTGTGGTATGCAACTATCTTTTATTTTACAATAAATTCAATTGAAACAAACGTTGGTTGCACGCGTTTAACTAAGACGGAAGCAATACAGACAGAAATAACCCATAAATGCATCGCTATCTTTTCCAGCATTTTCGAGGTTGTTATACGGTGCACGTTTACTTCGATAAAAAATGAAAGGATGAGATTCTCGGCGTTGACCAATTCCTGAGGGATGCGCCATGCATTCGACTTCATTAAGCATCGTTGGAGGGATTAAGTGCAAATCTAGCCTTTACACCGGTGGCCTACCGATGTATCGAGCCGGTGCCTCTATCCTCCCAGACAAGTCCGGCACCATTTTCCCGATCCCAGGGATGAAAGGCTTGATGAGCTGTGGGCGCGTAAATCGATTTTCACATGTGTTTTGCAGGACACCTCCGACCATTGCGCCACACGCGCTCTTTACTTCGGTACAAAAAACAACAAAACAGTAGATGACATTTCTGCAGTATCGCCTTCTTCAGAGCCTGGAGGGTTACAACTGAAGTGCAAGTTACTAAGCTAAACGCTTCACTAACACATCCGGAAAGACGAAGTTACGTTTCGTCTACTGAAGAAGAAAGGAACAGCTGATCATAGTGTCATATGGTTGATGACTGCACCATCCCACATCAAAAATAGATGCGAAGATACGGGGCCAGATCGTGTGTGACTCCGGGCCTTCCTACCTGCTATGCATTCTAGGGTTCTTAGTATTTATCCAAAAAGCGCGATAAAAGGGCGCGTGTGGCGCAGTGGTTGGAGGCGCCACTGCGGCGCACACGTGAAATGCGCTCATGGCCCACCAAGCCTTCCATCCCTCCGGGGTCGGCAAATTGGTACCAGACTTGTCTGGGAGGATAGCAGCACTGGCTCGATACATCGGCCTGCCACCGCGAGTCATTGTAAAGGCCAGATATGCATTCAATCACCTCCAACGATGCTTAATGAAGTCGAGTGCATGGCGCATCCCTCAGGGATTGATCAACGACGAGAGCTTTATCCTTTATCCTTTTATCCAAAAAGCCTCAAAAAGTTTGCGCATTTGTGTTTGAGAATCCTATGCGATCATAGTGAATTTTATATAAACATCGTTTCTGTTTTGCTTTTGTATCCCATGAGTCTCTGGTCGAAGGTACTTTCTCTTGCTTTTCGTTTACCAGCTAGGCGTTCTCTTTTACGGAAACGTAATGGTCAGTCCGTTTCACCGATACGAATGCACGCCAATATCCGCACCGAGTCAATATACCATTCCAAGAGGCTTCTTTCGGGAAGACCTTTATGTACCCGCAAAAAAGAACGTCTAGATGGCAAACGAGAAGCAAGACAACGTATCCGCCTAGGGACGCAAAGGATACAAAAGCGTAACAGAGACGATTTTCATGTAAAAGTCACTATACTCGCACAGGGTCCCAAAACACCCACCAACATTCAGATTACCTAAGACCTTTTTGGATAAACATCGAGAATCTTAGAATGAATAGCAGGTAGGAATGCCCAGAGCCCGAGGCCGTATGTTCGCATCAATTTCTGATGTGGGGTGATGCAGTCATGAACCGTATGGCACTATAATCAGTTCTTTTCTTTTTGTCCTCACCTCGGAAGGATGGAAGGCATGGTGGACCATGACCACGGAGATCGATTCCACGGGTGTGTTGCAAGGCGCCTCAAACCACTGTGTCACACGTGCCCATCATTAAAAATTTGTAGGCAGCAAATAAAAATTGACGCCTCGTTAATTTGTTCAGAAGGTGACGAAAAAACTATGAATAAGCAAAATGAAATAAAAACGTTTTCAGCTCGCGATTGCGGAGAAAGAAAACGACGCATTTATAACCAAATGCCGAGGTTAATATAAAATCGATTCTGGAAACTATAACTGTAGGGATAGGAATGTATAGTTACTAAAAAAGAGTGTTGTATGAAAGGATCAATTTTGTCAATCCGCTAGAGAATTGCCGTACGATTAGAATTTCAAGGCTCACCATTGTTTCCAACTAACCAACGGTGATCAGGAAAATAGTTTGTACCGAAAACGTAACTATGGTCAACATCATCAGGACTCAATGGGTCACAGTAAGCCCGAATGTGATACGTATTTCAATTTTGGGATCCCAATATTGTGGTTTTTTCAATTTGCAAAACTATCAATTTGGAGCTCCACAAATCAATCCTGTTGACGGTTGATTGTTAATAGCGCCTATAGCTCAATAACACGGCTGAGAGACAGGCAAATCGAAGGACTCCCTTGGTGTGGCAGTGAACGCGTTAGCCCCAGACGAGGTAGTACCGTGTTCGGTCCCCACCGTAGACACCAGCTTTCCTGGGTTTTGCAAATATCTCAGCAACGTTGTGGTTATATTTCACATAAGATCTGCACTAAAAATCAAAGGATAGTAACAGGATGAAGCTCTCGACATTGATCACCTGAGGGATGCGCTATGCATTCGACTTCGTTAAACATCGTTTGGAGGTGACTGAATACATATCTGGCCTTTACAATGGCTCGCTGTGAGCCACCGATATATCGAGCCAGTGCCGCTATCCTTCCAGACAAGTCTGGTACCGATTTGCCGACCTCGGAAGGATGGAAGGCATGGTGGACCATGACCACGGAGATCGATTCCACGGGTGTGTTGCAAGGCGCCTCAAACCACTGTGTCACACGTGCCCATCATTAAAAATTTGTAGGCAGCAAATAAAAATTGACGCCTCGTTAATTTGTTCAGAAGGTGACGAAAAAACTATGAATAAGCAAAATGAAATAAAAACGTTTTCAGCCATTCGGAAATCGATTTCATTAGGATCTTGCTAAACTGCCAGAATGCCGACTGTTCTAACGTACGAAAAAATAGGGTTGAAAAACATAGTAGCCCATGGACACCGTGCCAGCACCATCCATGCATGCGGGGAACCACTGAAATAACAGAAAGCAAAGTCGTTTCATTCACTAAAACTAAAGTTTGTTTAAATATTTATCCACTGAATTCTAAAGAGGATAGTCGATCAATGGGAAATAATCTTTTGTATAGTGCCGTTTAATGAATCCGGTTATTTGACCGGCTATATAAACGGTGAACATCCAAATCACATATAATCAAGGTAGAACCCCAAACACACTCCTTTCATCCGCTGTTCTCGTTTACCAAGATCTACTTCTTTATAATCTCGTATTAAGATGAACATTTCACTATTATTATTTATGGTCTTCTGCACCAGAGCCGAGTTATTTGATAGTGGTAAGTTGAGAAGCGAATCATCGCCCAGCGATGAGAACTTTGAAGAAGAGCTGGAAGAGGGATACCAATCGCTCAAAGGCGTAAGAATATCCAAAAAATCTCATCTATAAAACATAGTATGATGTTACTGTTCCTGCCCTCACAATCGTCTTCCTCCCTAGGAGCCGAATGCAGATGACACAAAGAGGCTTCTTCAGCAATTACACAAGATGGGGGCAGAAATCAAACAAGAATTCACTATAGCTCCTGAGCGGGAAGTTGAATTACAGGAGGCAATGGAGGTGAGCGCATTTTCTCGGGGGCCAACAAAAAGTGAGCTCGAGTTTTAGAATTACGCTGGAATCAGAATGGAAGAAATTGGTGTTTCAATTGAAGAAATCAATGCGAAGAGCAAAATTAACAGAGCTCTGTTTCAAGGAGACATGGTGCTCACTAAGTTCGTTCTTCCAAAGATTTCTGGTCATATGTCACCTTGATTTCTCAGTTTTTTTTAGAGAACAAGCCGAGAAAGTCTTAGAAGATGTTAAAGAAAGTGAAGCCAAGCGCCGGAAACGACAAGCATATCGAGACAAATGGTATCCTAAAACTTTGTGGTCTGATGGAGTGTATTACGCCTTCTACTCGAACGCAAGTTCGTCTTGTTACTAATATTCATTCGTTTCGTTTTTACTTAGAAATTTTATGGTTTATAAAAAAATCGTTCAAGACGAAAAGCACTAAAAACTAATCATATTCAACAATTCCATTATTTACAGCAGATGCAGCGAAAAGAGTGTTCAGAAAAGCCGCTCTATTCTGGCAAAACTTAACATGCATTAAATTCACGGAAGACCGTAATGGTATGACGAAAATCAAAAACCCTTTTTTAATCAAGAATTCGAATTTTTAAAGGCAACTAGAAGTGCAAATTTAAGCTTCAAATAAGATCCTTGTTATCAAGGAGGTTGGATGTTGGTCACATGTTGGAAGAACTGGAGGTACGCAGGGTCTGTCCTTGGGCAAAGGATGCGAGACGGTATGAGCTATAAAGCTTTCCTTACCACTTGCATTGAATTCCTTACGAAGTATCTTTTGAATCAGTAGTTCATATGATATTTTTGAGCCGATTTACAATTAAGCAACACTCATTTTGCGCAGATTGGAACCGCTGCACATGAAATCGCCCACGCGTTGGGTTTCTTCCATATGCAGTCGAGATACGATCGCGACGATTTCATTAAACTTCATTGGGAAAACTTCAAGGTCGATTTAAAATAAGCTTGCTAGACTTTGACTTACGCTGGTGGATCGGCATCAATAGGAAAGACATTACAGGCTGATTGGGCAACTCAATTCTCCAAGGAAACCAATCACACTAACTACAACTACAATTTGACATACGACTATGGAGGTGTGATGCACTACGGAGCGACTGGGTTCGTAAAGTATCAAACATTGTCTACACGTGTAATAAACATCTTAATTTCAGTGTTTCAAAAAACGGTAGGCCAGTTATGGTACCATATGACACCAAATATTTGCAAACCCTCGGATCACCAATGGTTTCTTTCTATGAGATACTCATGATGAACCTGCATTATAAATGCCTCGGTGAGAAGACTGCTGTGTAGGTGTTTTGCTCTCTGAATATATACGGCCTCTTGCTGCTTAAAACAACATTTTTTTAGATAAATGCACTGAGAGTTCTTCAGCAAAGTGCCAGAATGGGGGATTCTCTCATCCGAGGAATTGTTCTATATGCATTTGCCCTAGCGGGTATGGAGGAAATCTTTGCAATGAAAGAGTAAAAAGTTTAAACATGAAGCTGCTCTTCGTTTTGAATCTCTGTCAATGTATGAACCTTACAGCCAAGTGGTTGTGGTAAAATACTAACAGCAACCAACTCGTATCGAATCCTCGAAGATGTCGTAGGTGAAAGGGGTTTACTTTACGGAAAGGACGAATTTCAGATGTGCAACTATTGGATTAAGGTAACAAACTACACTAACCTCTGGCAACATTAATGTTTAACCAAGTACTCTTTAAGGGACCAGTTGGCTCAAAGATCGAAGTAGTGCTTGTTAGCTACACGGATCGCGTGGCTACTGACGGTTGTCGGCTTGCTGGAGTTGAAATTAAAGCTGGAAGCGATAAACGTCTTACTGGTTACAGGTAAGTGAGTCGTAGTAAACAATGGTGACACCTCATCTAAAGTACAGCTAGCTCGTAGTGGTGTTTAGATTCTGTTCTTCGAAATATGCAGGAACAACCTTGGTCTCAACGCACAACATCGTTCCTATAATTACTTATAGCAGAATCTTTGAAACCAAAACCGTCTTATTCTATCGGATCGGTAGTGTTCAAATAAACCAGCATTCTATGGACCGTTCTTGCATTCACTTACTAGCGTACAAATTGTTGCAGCTTCTACTAGTACTACATCCACTCCAACGACAGTTTCTACGACAACATCTCAGCCGACAACCACGCCTGACCATCGTTGCAAAGACAACATATTGTAGGCACTAGTAAATTATCCTTTAAATTTGTCCAAGCTTCAAATTCTTTTTTAGGTGCGCTGTAATTTTAAAACTGGGCTTCTGCACTCATTCGAAATACGACGACAAATTAAGGAAAAAGGTCTGCCCAAAGTCTTGCGGGTTTTGTTAGTACACGTAGATTGCTCTAATAAAACTCAACCTGCGTTCAAACACTTTTAACACATGCGTATTCACACATACACACACACACACACACACACAAACACACACACACACGAGCTGGTATTATTACTTTTATTAGCACTCAATAGCTGACATTTCCCCGGTTTCACCTTCTACAGAGCCAGGAAAAGTCGAAATAACATGCAATCCACTTAACCAAAGACTTTCATAACGTCGGCAAATAAGACTCAACACATAACTTTTCATTCGCAGAATAAGCAGCTTCTTTTGAACATTAACTGTTTTATTCTTTGTAAGTATCCCAGTTAAATGGTGGAGAGCAGCCTCACGTAGATACATGGGAGAGGAATGTGCATGGGTCAGGTCAATAGAATCAGCCTGAGGTATGGCGCGAGGTCACGCGTGGCCACAAGACACTCCTCCTTGCAATTCATTTCCTTGCTTTTTGGAAATAAGATAGAACTAGCTGAGAGACAGGCAAAACGAAGGACCCGCATGGTGTGGTGGTGAACGTGTTACTCCCCGGAAAGGAAAATAGCGCGTTCGTTCTCCACCATAGACACCTGCAGTCCAGAGTTTTGCAAATATCTCAGAAACGTTTTGGTTGTATTTCGCTTAGTAACCTGCCGTGAAAATTGCAGTAGGCAGAAAATAAAAGGTAAAACATTGTGATTTCAACTACAGCCTCAGCTTAACTGGGTTCAATGCCGATGTGGGCTCCCCAGATCAATCCCGTTGACGGGTGATTGCTGATGGCAAAAGATTAATAGAACTAGCTGAGAGACAGGTAAAACGAAGGACCCGCATGGTGTGGTGGTGAACGTGTTACTCCCCGGAAAGGACAATAGCGCGTTCGTTCCCCACCATAGACACCTGCGGTCCAGAGTCTTGCAAATATCTCAGCAACGTTGTCGTTGAAATCCAAAACGCTTCAAGAGTTTCACGCGCTGATGTTTTGCATTTTTATGTGCGACTAGTGGAGTGTTTGGTTCCAATTTAAATTTACCGACTAGGTGTTCATTTAAACAGACGCAGAGCGGTCTACTCGTTCCGCCAACGTATTCGCTGCTGGATACTTCACAGTAGATTTGGTACCTTTCCCACCATTTGGTCATATCATGCAATTTTTCGGGTGATTGCTGATGGCAAAAGATTAATAGAACTAGCTGAGAGACAGGCAAAACGAAGGACCCGCATGGTGTGGTGGTGAACGTGTTACTCCCCGGAAAGGACAATAGCGCGTTCGTTCCCCACCATAGACACCTGCGGTCCAGAGTCTTGCAAATATCTCAGCAACGTTGTCGTTGAAATCCAAAACGCTTCAAGAGTTTCACGCGCTGATGTTTTGCATTTTTATGTGCGACTAGTGGAGTGTTTGGTTCCAATTTAAATTTACCGACTAGGTGTTCATTTAAACAGATGCAGAGCGGTTTACTCGTTCCGCCAACGTATTCGCTGCTGGATACCTCACAGTAGATTTGGTACCTTTCCCACCATTTGGTCATATCATGCAATTTTTCGTTGTATTATACATAGACGGCGGGTGTGGCGCAATGGTCGGTGATCTGCTACACACACGCGGAATGGATTTTCGCGCCTATGACCCACTAAGCCTTCCATCCTTCGAGGGTCGGCAAATTGGTACCAAACGTGTCTGGGAGGATAAGAGCACTAGCTCGATACAACGGTAGGCCACCGCGAGTCATTTTAAAAGTCAGATATGCATTCCATCAGCTATAACGATGCTTAGTAAAGTCGAATGCATGGCGCATCGCTGAAGGATTGACCAACGCCAAGAGCTTTATCCTTTTTTCTATTTCATTATACATGGACGGTCATATAAGAACTTATGACCTAGATGTTGCCTTAGGGGGACCGATGATATTTCCATCACTGCTGCTGAATTCTCTAGACCAACCCTTTTTAAGCAACGCTTCACAGCTGCGCTTATTTCGTGGGAAATGAAGGGCATGAAAAACAGGACCTTGTTCTAGCCAGAATCGTTTAAGGGCGTGGTTTTCCCTCTACTCTTATCCCGAGAAGCTACAGTTTCGTAGCCATTTGAAATAGCCTCTGCCGTACCAATTTCATATTATATATATATATATCACTCTAGTTGTCTCACTTTTAAATCGGGAAACTTGTTAACAATAAAGTTTTTGTCGAATATGATGGTGTAGCAATTCGATATAGGTGGACTCCGTAGAAATGATGTTCTCAAAAAAAAAGGTATCATTGGTCATTGGTCTATTCTTAATTCCGTAAGAAGTTAGACAAACAAGAATAAGCAAGAATAACTGGTTCAACCCTCCATGGAGTAACACATCCTCCTATCCTGCCAGGGTTAGCAGACTTCCAACATATTCATATTGGGAAAGGTTCCTCCTTCTAACAAAAATCGGCAACTGAATTTGTCCTGAAGATCTGTAAATGTTTTTGCGGAGTGCCCCAGAATTCCAAGGAAAACCAACTGGACCTGCATTCATGAACATTTACTGAAAAAAGGATAAATTCTAGGCGTTGATCAGCCCTATTGGATGCGCCATGAATTCGAGTTCGTTAAGCATCACTGGAGGTGATTGAATGCATGTCTGGCCTCTACAAAGACTCACGGTGACCTAGTGATGTATCAAGCCAGTATTGCTATATCCCCGTCAAGTTTGGTACCAAGTGGCCAAGTCCGAGGGATGGATGCCCTTCTGGGCTGCCCAGTGGTGCGGGGATCGATCCCACGTGTACTGCAGGGCACCTCCGACCTCTGCGCTACTCTCCCTACCTCTCATGGACATTCATAAACTTGCAGTCAAGTCCGCACACAAGTCTTTTGGGAGATATCAGACCACGAGTGTATGAGAGAACGTTGTAATACACAATATTTTGATGGCATGTTTTGTGAACAAAAAGTTAATTTTTAACACTAACTTTTATTTAACCGACGACTGGATAGCCAATGTCTTAGTTTATTAGTAAGAACAAACAAGATTGTTAAGCCGACTGCTCACACAAGGCGTTTCGTGGGATGTTGTTCCTCGCAATCGTCAAATCGAATTGGCTACGCCATCATACGAGAAACCTCTTGTAAGCTTATCGATAAACCAACAGAATGACACCTTTATTACTCGCGAACGGTTCTGTGCTGACCGCTAGCCGATGAAGAGCAGAACAAGTAGCCTGTAGGTTATTGCATCCATCGTAGCTCTACCGTTCGCAGGAAGCCCAAACGTGGCATCTCAAGGCATTATTTCACTTTGAAGAAGTGTTAAATTGCCCCAAAAGTGATCACCTTCTCGAACACAAGTATGTTTTAGTTTTCAATCGGCGTGTTGCGAACCTAACAACTACTCGACGAAGTTAGCTCGATAGAAGTCAATTGTGGTTTGCCAGTGTGGCCGCTATGACCTCTAGAAAGTTCTTATTCCTTCTAGATCCCACTGACCCATTTTGACGGAACTGATTTTTTTTTCTAAATCGACGAAGTTAGCTCGATAGAAGTCAATTGTGGTTTGCCAGTGTGGCCGCTATGACCTCTAGAAAGTTCTTATTCCTTCCAGATCCCACTGACCCATTTTGACGGAACTGATTTTTTTTTCTAAACCTCTTTTCGGACGTCGTTTCGTATTTAACAGAAAGACGTCTCGGCAGACTTCGCCTTCCTCAGAGCCGCTTTCTAAGAGGCTTCCACTGGGTATTTCGCGTGGAGACCAACAGCACAGAATTCACATGGTAGCGTAACATTACCGAGGTTTATAGAGAGTCGGTTGTGGGAGTTAACAGAAAGAGTTTTACCTGGCAAGGACTGTACCCAATACAGGTACTGTTGCCTTAGTAGAAGGAAGGGATGCTTCCCTGCCATAATACTTGAGCAATGAAGTTCGACTACTTAAATGTCACGAATCATCTGTCACACGAACCACAATGATCCTGAGATATTTGCAAAACTCCGGACCGCAAATATCGGAAGAGACGCGCTATTGCCCTTTCTTCGCTTCCTCTGTCTCTCAGCTAGTTCTCTTAGCTTGCTAATCTTCATACACATGTTGCAGTGTTTAAAATCAGTTTCTTCTTATGGAGTTTCTAATCCTGGCATTAACCCAGCAGTTTTGAGGAAGACAGATAGGGTTGTTTATTCGAATTCACCATAATTACCATTTGCAAAAGCGTTAGGCGCTTATGAACGTGTTTCTACATAATATATCTTATTTCGAACCCTTATTCATATTTCATCAATGCTATGTATATTTTCTGTTCAATCTATAACTTCTACAATTTACTGTTTTTACAAACACTTTAAAGGATGTAGAAGAAGGTCTAAGTACTGATCACATCCTGAGAGAAGCGCCATGCATTCTATTCCTACCCACCCCCTTCCCTCACCCTCATTCGTTGCATCGTCAGAGGTTATTGAACTTCAAACCAGTGCGTGCGCTAAACACATTCCTTTAGAGCACCTACAATTTAAAATTCTATAGTTGCTACTCTTTGCAAGCAGTTTTCGGTTGTTGTTTGAGGGTTTTCTCTCCTCTTTAGAAAAGACATTAAATGCTGTCCGACACGATTCTAACATAACTGAAGCGCTCTCACGTGGATTTTAAGAACAGAGTGAACATTGTTGGAAGGACAGAAAAAGAAAGATTTGTTACATTAGCAGAACACAGTATTGACCCACTTGCCTTGTATACCAACTAAGTACCTTGAGTGCTGAATTTTTGAGAATACCCGATAGTAGCTAACATAAGATGTGTATGTTTTGGTGTCCACTGAAAGAGAACGTTTATCGTGGACGTAGTTGCTGGCAATCTATAGCCGAGAAGCATGTTTACAACAAACTAGGTCTTAAACATTGTTGCTGTTTGTTTTTGGACGCTCTGGCAGCAGACTCTCACTATACACGATTACATGAAGAAAAAGCTCTTATACCCACATAAGCCATGAAGAGTATAACTAGTACGAACCTAAACCATGTTGACAAAAAATTGATGTATTATATCCTCGTATTCGTGAATATGGGAAAACGGTGTCATCTAGTTGCTATTAAAACAACTCTTCTGACTTGTAGATTTCGACTACTCGTGGGTCTTAACGTGGTGCGCACAAAGGTTTCTAAAATATTTTTTAACTAGTCACCTGAAAAGAATATGTAAAGCTGGAAAAATCGCAGCAACTTTTCGAGCTACTGACCGATTCGCTGCTTTTTTTATAAGACACACGAGGTTTTCTGTCGTACTTCTTATTCACAAGATCTGATAATTCGGCTGATTTCGCCTTTTTCAGAGTCTGAAAGTGTAAAGTTAACTGCAATCACGCCAGCCAAACGCCTCCCTTATCCCAACAAAAAAAAAAAAATGAAGAAACCTAGATTTAAGGCGCATTAGAAACAAAGTAGATTCTTCACACACTCTCCTTCTTCTATGATTCTTCCACTGAGTGTTCCATGTGCAGACCAGCTGTACAACGTTCACCAAGGTGGGTAATGAGCCACCTCAACGTTGAATAATCGATCTAAGATATTAAATGAGATCGCGTGCGATAATGAGGCGTTCCTCTCTTCAATTCATTCTTGAAACTTTTCTAGAAATTGTTTGTTTGGGATGATAAAAACAAATAACTTGATGAAACGGCATCATGTTGCGCGTCATTATTCAAGGCGAATGCTCGTTAAAAAGTTCGGTATTTCTCCGATTTAACGACGGATCCGTAAGAGTTTAAGCAACGAAGAACAATATCTTTTCCTTTTTTAATATGATGGTGAGCGCAGTTAATTTCATATTCATTTACAGTCCAAGCAGTGAAGAGGGTGTTCAGAAAAGCGGCCCTAATCTGGGAGGCGGAGACATGCATTGATTTCAGAGAAGACAGTGAAGGTATGACGAAGTCAAAATTCAAGTTCCTACAGATCCGAAAATTTGAAAAGTTTCTCAAGATTTAATTTTAAGCTGAGGATAAGGTGGTTGTTCATATGGGTGGTGGATGTTTTTCGAGTATTGGAAGAGTTGGGGGAGTGCAGTATATCTCCCTAGGGAAAGATTGCACATGGGTACGCGGCTTTCTTTACATTGTCATTGATCTCGTGAAATTTTTAGGAAATGAGCTAACAACTTAGATCAGTACCGAACTGTATTACATTCCAATGTATGTTGTACAGGTTGGACTTGCCCTACATGAAATCGGCCACGCCTTGGGCTTCTTCCACACGCAGTCGAGGCACGATCGTGATGATTTCATCTCCATGGACTGGCACAACTTCAAGGTGATTTTAAAACAATCTAGAACTGCATTGATGAAACAACTTTGTTTCAGCCTCAATGGGTGTCTCAATTTGCAAAGCAAACTGAGCACACGAACTACAACTATAACCTGACCTACGACTACGGAAGTGTTATGCACTATGGAGCAACAGGGTTTGTCAAGTACTCAAAGTTTTTGTGTAAAATCACGATTGGTAAACATTTAAATGCAGCGTTTCACGGAACGGTCAACCTGCAGTGTTCCCGCGCGATCCAAAATATACGCAAACTCTTGGATCCCACATGATTTCGTTCTATGAGAAACTTATGATGAACTTACACTACAAATGTCTCGGTCAGAGCATTGAAAGATGTATTTTCGATTCTCTCTCGTGTCTTTATTTTTTATTAGAACTGAATTGTTTCAGACAGATGTAAGAGTGGGTCTTCAGCAAAGTGCAAGAATGGTGGATTTCCCCATCCAAGAGACTGTTCTAAATGTACTTGCCCTAGTGGCTATGGAGGAAGATTGTGTGATGAAAGGGTAAAGTGTTTAGAAATTGTTGAATCGTTCCGTTAGAATCCACGTAAATGTAGTAAGCTTGTTATACAGCCAAGTGGGTGCGGAAGGACACTAACAGCAACCACCTCCTATCAAACGCTTGAGGATACCGTAGGTGAGAGAGGTGCAAGTTATGCAAGGGACGCGTTTATGATGTGCCACTATTGGATTCAAGTATGCAAATCTTCATTAACCCCTAGTATCACAAATGATATTTAGGCAGATATTCTTTAAGGCACCTGCTGGTTCAACAATTGAGGTTGTGCTTGATTCCTACCCGAGTGGCGTAGCTGTCGATGGATGTCACTTTGCGGGAGTCGAAATCAAAACGGGAAGCGATAAACGTCACACTGGTTACAGGTGAGAAAGCAGCAATACGAAACTGTGGTGCCTCTTCTACAACACCGCTAGCTAACAGCGTTTAGATTTTGTTCTCCGAGATATGCCGGAACGTCGTTGGTCTCTACGCACAACATCGTTCCTATAATTACTTATAGCAGAGTTTATGAAAGAAAGACCGTTTTGCGTTACCGAATCGGTAATGTTGCAATCAATAACAGCATTATGCCAGATGATTTTGTAAGCATTCATTACTATACCAATTCTTACAGCTTCCATGGGTACGGGCACCACTGATACGGAGACTTCTGAGACTACGGGCAGCACTGATACGGAGTCTCCTAAGGAGTCAACTCCTCGACCGACTAGGTTAACCACCCCAACCAATGGACGATGCAAAGACCTTAATCTGTATGTGCAAGTCATACATCATGTACACGTTATTTCCGCAAATCCAAGCATTTATTTAGGTGTGATTTACTGATGGAATGGGACTTCTGTAATGATGACAACTACGACAACGAAGTCAAGTACCTCGCCTGCCCAAAATCGTGTAATCTTTGTTAGTACACGTTATTTTTTCTCGCACAATAAAAGTTTCACACACCTATATTCAAGCAAGTACATATGTTTGATATAGGACACACTACACTTCATTACTTTAAGCTGGATACCAACATACATTACATAAACATATAAAGGATAAAAAAATAAAGCTCTCGGCGTTTATCAATCCCTGAGGGATGTGCCATGCATTCGACTTCCTTAAGTATCGTTGGAGGTGATTGAATGCGTATCTGGTCTTTATAATGACTTGGGGTGGCCTATCGATGTATCGAACCAGTGGTGCTATCTTCCCAGACAAGTCTGGTATGAATTCGCCGAACCCGGAGAGATTGGAAGCTAGGTGAGTCATGAGCGCGGGGATCGATTTCAGGTATGTGTTGCAGGGCGACTTCGACCACTGCGCTATACGCGCCCTTCCATAAACATGTACACTACATAAATAGGGGTGTGGCGAAGATACATATATTACATGCATACATACATCACATACGTGTATACATCGCATGAATACACAAATGAATTACATGCATCGCACACGTATTCACAGGAATGCGCACACGGAAAGGCACAGAAACACACCCAAACACAGATTACACATCCAAACAAACACACATACATAGATACACACACAAGCACGTACATATACACGCAACTACACATCCACAGATACATTTACACGCATACATATACACATACATGCACATACCATCGCAGACACACACACATGCATGCATACACACATATAAATACAAATGCACAACCACATGTGTATACAGATATAAATATATATATATATATATATATATGCGCGCATATTTCACAACGACACAAATGCACATGCACACACGCATGTACACTTAAACATACACCTACATTTGTACAGTAAAGAGTAACACGACGACATTCCTGGTATCTCCCATTGAAATTTTAGAAAGCTCCAGCGAATCATGGGGATTGTAAATATTTGAACCTACTGAGTGATGGTAACTGGCATACGTACCAATGGCAATTATTACTCATTTCAACAAACTCATGGTAAACGGTAAATTCGAAACTAATTTCTCCAAGAAGGTACAAATTTTCTTGCTTGAACGCGATAGAAATCTGCTCTTTTTAAGAAGTTCCAATTTTAAGCAAACTCAAGATGCAAACTATACTTCGGAAAATTTACTTCTTTCTTCTAAAGTGATGGAGCAAGTCTCTGCTACAAAAAATTACCAACTTTGTTAGCCTTCCAGTTGGCGAAAATTGCCGTGAGTTATGAGCAAACCAGTATCTCTTTAACGAACCGCATAGAACGCCGCAGTGGCGCCTCCAACCACTGCGCCACACGCGCCCGTCATACAGATATATATATATATATATATATGCACATACACACGACTGCACATTAACACATTCATATACACGCATAGATATATAAACATACAAACATAAAATATAAACATACCGGCCACCGAAAACACACACAGAGACATGTATACACATCAAACATACACAGAGTACACACATGCGTACATACACACACATACACAA
>MQTX01000174.1:417528-451508 GCA_009735665.1 Angiostrongylus cantonensis | reverse complement strand
CTTCCTCAGCGGTCCGTCTCCTCGAATGGTCGAATGGGGTTCTTCCTCAGTGCTTTGTGCCAGCTGATAATAACACCGACTTCTGCACGATGTTCGCGATGACATATGTCCGGAAGAAAAACAAGTAGTTACCAACGGATATTGTCATTATATCTACCATCAGCATCGTGTATAAAAGGGCATCACTGAATGAGTGTGCCCCATTCGACCATTCGAGGAGACGGACCGCTGAGGAAGACCTGACTCGACACGAAGGCGAAGCCGCCACATCGAGACGAATAACAAGCGTGGACCATCGACTCGGATCATCGGCTCTGATGAAGACGAAGACGTCGAAACGTTAGCCGGTAATAAATATTTTTATCAACCTCGTGTAAGCTCATCAAAGAAAGAATACATATTGATTATGCACACCGAGGTTCAACGAAAGTCGGTTTCGAAGTATGAATCTCTTCATTTCTCACGACGGACCATGGACATGGAATAATCGACCGAATACAAAGCATACCAAGTCAGAAAAAACTCCAATATGCTAACAGCAGTGGGCTTGGCAGGTGAACTATAGCAAAATGCGGTATATAGTAGCATCTTTATAACCCTGGATGGATAATACGAAGCCTTCTCTCTATCTTTATAATGTTCTTAACACAAAGAGCTTTTTGCCTATCAATATTTATTCTTCATTCCCACGGCCGATTTTCTATTAAGCTTGGCATTGATCAAATAATTCTTCATATTCTTGTTGAGCAAATGCGAGGTGTAATTTCATTCTTTATCTGTCGATAAGTCGACCAAATAAAACATTATCTAATGGAAAAACAACGCTCTCTATTGCAGCGATATTCTTTGTTTTGATGGTGCTGAGTGCCCTACATTCATATCCCATCCTAAGGAACTTCGATCCCTATAAACAGTACAACTATGCAAGTCTATTTTTACGATCTGTATTTTTGTTAGCTATTACTGTCCAAAGGGCATTATGCGTACAATAACAAAAAGGGCACGAGGATGTTTGCGACTTCCGCCAGCTGCTCTTTGGGCTCGAAAGGATTTCGAAACGGTAGCCGAGGAATGTTTTCGGTAAAGAAGCTGGACCTGTGCCAAATACCGCCTTCTTCAAAAGCATATAAATAGCCTTGTGAATTGCTACTCGGAATCGCCCCCGTCATGGTTCGTCCGCTTTCAGATGCGTACACCTTGCAACTGCTATTGACATTCTTGCACTGTTAGCATGTAAACCTTAACTCTTTCACAATTGTAGCTATATTCTTACACAATTCTGCTCGCATAATCGTTTCATTCACAGCTCCTTCCAATTCACCTAGGCGTTAATAATGGTAACTAAAATCTGTAGCTTGCACTTCCAATACATATTACAATTCCATGATCGCTCACAGGCACTCTAACCAACAATTCTTCATTCCTATTGCTAAATTACCCTTGCAACTGCTATTGACATTCTTGCACTGTTAGCATGTAAACCTCAACTCTTTCACAATTGTAGCAATAATCTTACACAATCAGTATTAGCTAATCATTCATATACTCATCACATTGTTATCACCACTTTGCAGTATCGAAAGTTTACATGTACATCCTATTGTATCCAACCTCTTATGACTTATCCTTCCCTTAGTGAGCAGCATAAGCGTACGGTAACATGTTTAGTGCTGTCATGTGTACATGTCATTAACGACGTCACACCCGCCTCCATATTGTACAATTGTATAATGTACATGCATTTATAATCTCATTGCGTTGTTGTGTAAATAATATGTATATAAACGGTTTAATTACCCAAGTTTGAGGTATCCAGCATTGTGACTGTCAATCAAGAAAAGTCCGGCGTGGCACAAAGCAAAGACAAGCAACTATTCCGATCGAGTCCTCTCAATTACTTGGTATTAACACAACAGCGAGCCGTCCCCAACAATTCTGGTGCATTGGCCACTTGAAAAGAAATCCCCAACATTATTTAAGAACGAGCCGACATTTCGGCGGATTTCGCCTTCCTGAGAGCCTGGAAAGGTCAAGTTTACCGCAATCCACTCAACCAAACACTTCCATAACCCAACACAGAAAATGCTAAACCAAGATTTCATTCACATCGAACAAAGAATAGCTTCATCGCACGCTTACCGCTTTCTATGAACCTTCCATTGAAAGTGAAGACCAACCGAACAGATTCCACATGGAAAAGTAATGTGCCCATCGCGTCAGAAAAAAAATCACCATCAAGCTTCAAAAACCGAATTTTCCATCGAATAATTAGATTACTTTTGTATAAAATACGTCAAGGCTCTGAGGAAGGCGAAATCGCCGAAACGTCAGCCATCGACCGACAACACCAACAACAACGACAACAACAATGACTACAACGGAAACCTACACCAACCTCGCATCAGCTAAAGATCAGTTTATAAGATCATGTAAATAAATATATCAACTATCTATGCCGAGGCTTATAGAAAGTCGGTCTTTTGAGTTATTAAGGGAAGGTCAAAGTGCTTTAAATCTCTTTATTCGAAAAGAGACCAGAATTAGCAAAGTAATCTGATTGGCGTATTGCTGCCAACACTTCGCTAAGAAACTTGGTGATGGGCGGGCTAATAAGAAACGACGAGCGATAACGCTAAAGTGTTTCGAAATGGAAATCGCAACATCCTTTCG
The DNA here is from genome assembly GCA_009735665.1 of Angiostrongylus cantonensis. Lineage (NCBI taxonomy): Eukaryota > Metazoa > Nematoda > Chromadorea > Rhabditida > Metastrongylidae > Angiostrongylus > Angiostrongylus cantonensis. Next base: position 448,838 of record MQTX01000174.1, on the reverse strand, counting down.
GCAGCAATAGGGTCTCGTATATTTGCCCGATTGGAGCATGATGGTGTGAAACTCGGAAATGTTGCACGAGGCGACATAACGCCACTTGAAGGTCCTGCTCAGCGAAACGCCGACCTAAAATTTTTATGTCCTTCATTTCCTTCCTTTCAATGCTGTGCACAAAAATTCAAATGTTCATGAAAGACTCTAAATAGTTACATCACCAAGCAAAAACAAGAACTGCTCCTACCAGCGCACATTCTTGGACCAAAACCAAACGGTAGGAATGCGAATGGATGAAAGTCTTGTCGATCAGCTGTTCGCAACCATCGCTTTGGATTAAAGCTAAGCGGTTCCTTGAATAATGATGTGGTCCTGAAAACAAGCTTATAGGTTGCTTACAATCCGAAGTTTCCTTTATTTAGACAAACACTTATTTAACACTTTGTACTATTCAAGATGAGTAGAATAGCTTTACACTCCACATGGAACTTCTACAGGTATCACTGTGGCAAAGGTATTTGTTAAATGGCCAACAGCGATGTATGACTGAGTTTACGACTCAAATGTCAATGCCAGTGAAAAATAAAATCGCGGAACTCCACCACTGAAGGATTCAGACCCGGCTAGTGGTAATGGTGTCTCACCGTCGGTTTGAAAATTGTTGTTTTGCTATTCGCTATGTTCTACCTAGCGCAATACCGATTGCTGCGAGATGCATTCAAGAACAAATTATTATCAACGAATAGTCATATGAACAAAAAGCACTCTGTATAAAAGAGCGTCGCTGGGTGAGTATGGCTCATTTGAGATGCTCAACTAAGGAAAATCAGGTTCGATGCAAGACGAAGACGCCACATCGAGAAGACGAAGAGCTGTTGACCGCCGACTCGGATCGTCGGCTCTGATAAAGACGGAAACGTCGAAACGTTAGCCGAATAAAGCTATTTTATCAACCTTGTGTATGCCAACAATTAAAACACATTTGATGGTGTGTACCACCAATCCAGATTGGGAAAGCGAAACAAACGTAGGCAAGAACCATTCCAGTGCTTCCTCGAAACGCAGGCAAATCCACGGAATGGACTCTTTATTTCTGTCCGATTTAGCACACCTCATTTCAAAAACAAATATTTCTTAACGTTTATAGTTCAATGCCAGTGAAAAATAAAATCGCGGAACTCCACCACTGAAGGAATGAGACCCGGCTAGTAATAATGGTGTCTCACCGTCGGTTTGAAAATTGTTGTTTTGCTATTCGCTATGTTCTACCTAGCGCAATACCGATTGCTGCGAGATGCATTCAAGAACAAATTATTATCAACGAATAGTCATATGAACAAAAAGCACTCTGTATAAAAGAGCGTCGCTGGGTGAGTATGGCTCATTTGAGATGCTCAACTAAGGAAAATCAGGTTCGATGCAAGACGAAGACGCCACATCGAGAAGACGAAGAGCTGTTGACCGCCGACTCGGATCGTCGGCTCTGATAAAGACGGAAACGTCGAAACGTTAGCCGAATAAAGCTATTTTATCAATCTTGTGTATGCCAACAATTAAAACACATTTGATGGTGTCTACCACCAATCTAGATTGGGAAAGCGAAACAAACGTAGGCAAGAACCGTTCCAGTGCTTCCTCGAAACGCAGGCAAATCCGCGGAATGAATTCTTTATTTCTGTCCGATTTAGCAGACCTTATGCATTTACGCCACGGATCTCCCTCACATGAGGGATCTCAAGCCGGTTAGTCGCGAGGCTACGTTGCGCGTCCCCAGGTGGCGGATAGGGGGTTAATCGCGGACCAAAAGCGACCTTTGTTTCCATGAGACGCAGGTGGATCCAAGGGATGAGACTCCCTGTTTCTGCTGAGCCGATTTGGCACATACTTTATGTATTTGCTAGGCGTATTCATGCATGCGTGTGTGGGTGCGTTCTCGCTTTATGCGGATTGTATTCTACGAGTCTAATCGACGAAAAGTCTGCAATCAAGTGACAGGGAAGTATATGGGAGGAGGTTAGGAGTCGTCTCCAACAAATAAGCTCCATGCCCACTCTGGGAGAGCCTGGCAAGCTACCCGTGAGTATAACCAGCCCCCGCGTTCAGAGCCCAGCAAGCTATACGTGGGTATCAAATATGCTAAACACATCGATCCTCGTAGTTTATTGACAGCTTCATCTATCAATAAATTTGCTTCACTGAAAGACCACTGGTATATCGAAGATATCTAATCAACAAAACTAATGCGCACTTGTAAAAACAATCCTCCATTTCGACCATTTTCTTCCACTTTGGCGTAGGAAAGTAACGATAGACGGGAAACGCAAATTTTAGCCTGAATATGGTCCCGAATATTGTGAAATATATAGTGACGTCGTCAGATGGAAGAATTGCACTATTTATGAATACACGTCTTCATCTTACTCGGCAGACAGTTGGAAAATCCGTCTATTCAGTTCGATAAGCTTATCAGCCCATTCGATTCGATCAGTCAATGAACCGATCCGTTTCTCGAAAGCGGTCAGAGCGGCCGCTTCTAGCGCCCACCTGAAAGATTCCCATCATCACTAAACGAGGTCTAACTGGAAAATTCGTGAAATAGATAACAAATATAATTGAAGAGGAAATAAAAACGATGACATGAGTGGTAATGGACAAATACTACGAGAGCACTGTGTACAAAACATGATACTGTTCAGTCATGCAGCAGTACTTCATCCCATAGCGCTTCCAAATTTGCCGAGACAAATTTGCCGCTTCCCGAGAAAGCGAACAATCTTCTTGAATGGTGTGATCATACGATGAATGAGGCTACTGAGTGGCTTACCATTCTCAAGCGATTTTTTTCTTTACCATTAGCTAGCCGATGATGAACAGAAGTAGCCAGTAGTCCTTCATAAATAGTGAAAATTCAATCTAACACACACACAAACACACACACACACACACACAAACACAAACACACACACACAAACACAAACACACACACACAAACACAAACACACACACACAAACACAAACACACACACACAAACACAAACACACACACACAAACACAAACACACACACACAAACACAAACACACACACACACAAACACAAACCTCCAGTTCGACCCTTTGCTTCTTAGATGGCACCTTCTAACTCGTGGGCTCCCCAGTAGATCTTCCATTTCTTTTCCACCGACCGACGTCCACGTTACCGGTCTGATTTCAGCACTGTGACCGCTCAACATTTCATCTGTTGCTCGCAATTCTTCTTTTCCATCTTTTAACATAGTAGTTCACCACCGGTACATCTGTGTTTGTACTTCAAAGTCCAATTGTACTCTACTAGTGAACCCCAAAGATGACATGATTCTCGACGGTATTAATGGCGTAAGCCAACTTCATGTTGTACATGTAGATTATATTTGCAGAGTTTCTTTGTTATTTTCTCTACACAACCTATCTTTACAACTATTGCAGTTACTCCGACAACTTTGCATTATTTTCCTTTCTTTGCATCCATGTCCCATAAAAGTAGTTGGAATTCGTGTGGGTCTTCACTGCGGCTTGAAGGATATTGCCCTCAGGAATTTCGCCGAATGCTCGTCGAGCTAATTTTCCTTCGAGTAACAGAATAGCTGTGATAGAGCGTTTCCACTCGGATTAGAGGGAATGAAGTCTTCCTAGACAAGTCTTGAACACATTCTCCGACACCAGAATGATGAGGCTTCGTGTGCCCAATGTGGTTTCGAACCAGGACTACGCTCATGATGATCGGCATCACTACCTCTGCGCTACTTGCCCCTGTATTTCGGAATACATTCGACGAACTTCTATTACATAAAAATAGTAAACTATTACCTTGTTATAAAGTAACGATTGGGTTGAAAAATCAAATTAATACCTGCCAGCGATTTCTCGAAAGTTCACTTCACCGCTGTTCTCCTCAGCTTTTTCTCGAATATGGTTTACTAGAGCGTTGGCCACTTCATTAGTATACGGAAGATATCTAGATGACGTCATTGTAACGGCATGAAAGGCTAGATAACTAGATTAGTTCAACAGATAAGTTCGTTCGTAACTCGAACATACTCGCACAAAACTAATGAAAATTTTTCATGAAATATGAAAAAAGTGTTACACACTTGTGCACTGCTTGTGGTCGCATCATTGCTTGTTGAACCGATGAACGAAGTCTGTACCATTCATCACCATTTCTATGACAGGAAGAAGTTATTAAGAAGGAAAATAAACTAATGTAAAACATGGCTTCTTTGAAATAATTTCTATAAGCACTATTAATTTGACACAAAGTTCGATTCTGCTGCGGACCAACAGGGCCTTTCATCCCACCGAGGTCGGGAAATTGGTACCAGACTTATCCGAGAAAAAATCTCTGTAATCCAATTGGGAACGCTCAAATCCAGCTATCTTACTCCAGTGAGAATTGCTCGACCAGCATTCCACGATACTGAAGATGAAGCAAAAATTCTCAAGCACCAACCGTAGCCACACGCAAAGTTAGAAAATCTTCGTGGACAATGGATGCGAGGAAAAGATTTGGATGTTAGAAGTTCTGGGATCCACAAGGTAAACGGGCCAAGTAGAAAAAAAAATAAAAAAAAATGATACGAACACATTTCAGCTTGCAATACAAAGTATTGTGGATAAATGATAAACCGTCATTCTAAAAAACATGACCGGTTCCCAAACCAAATGATCAGTAAATAAGAGCATTACAAATTTCCGAGTCCTGGATTCATGCCCTTCATTTCACGATATCGCTGCGTTGTCTCTTGAAGGGGAACGATGAACGGCTGACGGCCGTCTGCAGCAAACACTTGTAGCACGTAGACGATAGGATCGAGAGTGAACACGAAGTATAATGGTTGTAACTGACTGTGGTCAGGTGGTTTCAAACGAGTGAATTTACGTAATAGGGTCCGCACAACATTAGCAGGAAGGTAATTCAGATATGCAAAGTCTTTTGATATTCCATGTTAAAAGATAAAAGGATAGAGCCCTCGGCGTTGATCAATCCCTGAGGGATGAGAGAAGGGAATCCCTCAGGGGACCCCGAAGGAATGAAAGGTTTGGTGTATACATGTATATAACCTGTATGTATATATATATATATATATGTACATATACATATATGCGTATTTGTATATGTATACATATATCTGCATATATATAAATATATAAAGCATCCCCTAAATCATTGGGAGGTCGATGAAACTGAGAACTTGGAATATAAAATTGACAAAAGGCTTTTAGATATTATACAAATGCTAAAGAAAACGGAGACGCATTCGCCTGGTAATCAGCCCAAAAAGAAAATTATTATTAGACATGTTTACCTTTTTGTATACTGCTTACTACAATTTTCACCAGAAGGTATTATGAGAAATCAACCACGACGATGCTATAATTTTCTCATTTTTTTTTCTCTTTTTTATTCTCAAAACTTCGACCCCGTGCGAAATTATGGTGGGCGGTAAATAATAAAAAAAAATAAAAATAAAAAAAAGTAAACATTGTGATTTCGACTGCAGCCTCAGTTTAACCGAGTTCAATGTCGATGACAGCTCCGCAGATCAATCTCGCTGACGGTTGATTGCTGATGGCACTAGCACATAGGAAACTAGCTGTGAAAAATGCAGGGCAAGACCCTCTGTGGCACAGTGCGCAATGCGCGAGCCCAGGAAAGGGAAATCGTGGATCGATCAGGCCCGGGGACCAAATTTTGCGCAAATCTCAGCATCGTCGTGGTTGATTTCGCATATTATTCTTAGAAAATTTCGTTTCTATATAATTCACAATATCTGTCAATGTTTCTGTTCAAGTTGATATCTAGCTTGAACAAAAATTATTTAAACTTCTAGACAAATAGTGAACAGAAGCTGTCATTTCTGACTTTCTGATATGTCTTTCACTTCGAGCTTTTACAAGATTCTATTTCAAAGCATACATTTGTCTTTACACTCAACAGAATATTTTGTTATTGATATAACAAGCTAAAAATGGTATTGTTCATACAAAGAAAGGAATTTTAGAAAATGTGGTGCACCTTGGTTTGGGCGTCCGGTGAAGCTTGATCTAACTTCTTGTTGAAGACGACAACCATCGATAAATTCGAAACTAGGCCGAGCAACTCAGGTTTCTGCTAGACAGACAGCGTATATGAATTGGATTGCATTTAAGTGATCCGTCTTCATGGCAAATAGCTCAAGTCCCGCCATAGTTTGTCCGTTGAAGTTATTTTCCTAGTTCGGAGAGCTTTTTCTTTCCCTCGGATGTCGTAGTAGCCCATTTGGGGCGCACTCAGTTCCCTATCACATACAGTCGAAGAAGACCTTGTAGATCTGGTAGTTTTAACACACTGTGACTAGGCTTCTTTCAAGATGGAAGAAAAATTGAATTTACACCAACAAAAATCACTATATTTACCTGGATCAAAGATGTGTACGATGTAACCTCTTCCTAAACCACGATTAACCTTGACTATCGGTCCGTATCGGCTGTGAAGATCAACAAGCCAATCAAAATAATCGGATACCGGACGTCTACCTTAACATTCGTCATCTGTTCAAATAAAAGTTATTGTAATAAGGTTAGAACTATTGGGCTATTAAGGAGTTTTACTTCGGAACAGTGTTCGCCGATTCTTGTCAAACAGACTGCTGAACGCTGTTGGTCCAGGAATTTCTTCAAAGGATCTGCTGCTGCCTCGTTTTCCGCTTTTGTTAACACTAGTGCCAATTGGGCAACTGGTGGATGTCAGCACAAAACTTCTTCTCATCATCTACAGAGAGAGGCTGCAGTTGATAGGGGAAAATAGGCCTTCAAGTCAGTTCTCGGCACCGAATAGCCACTAGCTTTAAGCGGAATACTCGACTTCGTGAGAAGACGCCACGCGGGAGCCTTCGTAGTTACCACAGGGCAATACCTCAAACTTGTAATTAAACCGTTTACATACATAGATGCAACATCAATACAACAGGAATAATGACAGAAAAATACTGGCATAGGAACAAGGCAAGTCCAAGACTATGAGGCGCTAAAACTACTAATGAAGTGAAGCTAATAAGACCACAAGAGTTTAGGATACTATTATAACATTAATACAATGATAATAGCAATTTGATATCCATGACGACTAAGGGGATGCAAATGATGGCGCTCACACTAGCGCGTACAGTAGCCAAGATGCCGATGGCTAGAACAACAGAAGAGTACGATGCAGACGGGCCGTGCATTGGGCTAAGCTAGAGATCATATGTACAGCGCCCAGGTGTACTTTGACATTGATCGATGAGGATAGCAAATCACCTAAGCATCGATGGTGGAAGTGACTACGAACGAGATGAGACATCTGAGGAACACGGTCAGGCAGCTGGTCTTGGATAACGATATACCTGCAGCGTGAAGTTTGAGCATCAATGGGTGCCACCATTGCCTAAGAGATAACTTGGGCCATAAACCTCTCAGCTCCCCAGATCAATCCTGTTGACGGGTGATTGCTGATGGCAAAAGATCGATAGAACTAGCTGAGAGACAGGCAAAACGAAGGACCCGCATGGTGTGGTGGTGAACGCGCTACTGCCCGGAAAGGACAATAGCGCGTTCGTTCCCCACCATAGACACCTTCCAGAGTGTTGCAAATATCTCAGCAACGTTGTGGTTCTATTTAGTAATAAACGTCGATAGGAAAACCATTTAAAGCACCAGCCAGGTAAAGTATCCATGGTGAAGACTTGGGAACACCTATGCTTATAGCAGGAATCTAGGGTGAATCAACTCCACCATCATTCAAGGACATTCATAAAGAGGATGAACAATCCTCAAACAGCCGTTGATATTACATCTTCGTGGATGACGGATAAGACGCAGCAAACCGAGTAGAATAAGTAATATGCTTCGCCTAACATGTGAACTCGGATCATATAAATAAAAGTTAGATCTTTTGTAGATGAAGCACACAAAATATTTGGCTTGAAATGGTTACCCTGCACTAAATATCCACTTTCTTATTCGATATTTAATCATAAATGACATAAACACATGGAGGTAAGCATACTGTAATTGAACAATCGATAAATCGATAAAACTACCTAGCCAAGGACAATGAACAAAGTGTTAGACCTAACGCGTTCGCTGTGAAGCCTATTTTTACTTCCCGGCCCAATTGATTTTGTGTCAGGCGTTTCAGCCAGTTCGGACTTTCAGGTTCCTTGAAAAGAAACAATGTTTTCGATAACTCGACTTGAGAGGCAGGGGAGGGCATTACTGCCAACATTCGGAAGGGTCTTGCAGCCTATCCTGAGTCTATTTCGGTACTTTTTCTCGGTAACATTACCTCCGTCTTCCCTCAACAACCAGATGATATTTCGCTTCAGAAGAAGGAAACCCCAGAAAACCAGTGAATGGCGAGCACGGTCACCGTACACAAAAAGGTGACCGAAAAGATCATTATAACTGCAGCCAAATATGCTTGCTCGGTGTATCCTGCAAGGTCATGAAGATCATCCTATTGTTCACATCGATGGCTCCGGATAAGGCACAACCAATGGAGCAAGCAGGATTCCAACACGGATACTGTTGCATGGAAGATATCCAGACCGTCGCACGAGTCATAGGACCTTGTCGGAAGTATCGTCTGTATCTTTTTCAAATGTTGTCAACCACTTCGCTGTAATACTATCCTACAAGCAATCAGCGACCAATGTGCGAATCCGTCCTATACATGGGCACTAATGGAAGTGAACAAAAAAACCGCTTTTCCATCGACCAATCCTATAAAAAGGGATTCGACAAGGCCGCACAACAACGCCAAATATATTCAGTGCCGCATTGTAGTGGGCAATGAAGTCATTCGATTGCTACGAGGGTATACGTATTGATGGAAGATTCCGGTAAAATCTCTGTTTAGTGGATGTCATTGCCATCCTTCCGAGGAATACCAGTAAAGAAAATACAATGCTTAATGAACTTAAAGAAATGGAAGAAGAAATGACTATGCATAAAAAGTAAGAAGGCGCATTTAACAGGAACTCATGGCGCGAAAGTGAACAAATGGATCTGGATGGTTGTCTGGTAAGAGATCACCTCGTACGTGTACCTTTGGTGTTTAACGAACATGGACAGCAACAACAGGGAGAAATTAGACAGAAAAAGGAGAGCATTGGGACCGCATTTGAGTCTTCCAAGAAGCCACAGACTAGCTTACAGACCCAATAGTTCTCCCAGCACTTCGTTATGGAGCAGAGACATAGTTTGATAATTCAATCGCGTCAACAATTCCGCGTGCCACCTACAGATGGCTCGAGCAACGTCTTCCGAAATCCAACAGGCACTCATATAGCCCAGCCGGAATGCGCAGCCGGAAGAGATGATCTTCGTGATCCAGGAAGTACACATCGATAACTTTCGAAGCCTATCCACCATACATTAATCGTCGAGTAGTCTCGATCGGGCGTGATGGCCTCGGCCTTCCATTTTCTCCGTCGCATGCAAAGGTAGCCCACTGGGTTCCGCCCTCTCCAAAGACTGGTTCAGCGCCATATCTGTATTCTAGGGTCTTCGCGAAGAATTATGACCACTGAGTCGGTAGCCTTTCTGCGGTACATTTGTCACCCCAAGGAACCCATTCTCTAACGGTTCATGTCCATCGGTTGTCCCTCAAACGCATTACGTGTTCTGTTCACTTGACTTTTGACATTTTGGGGTTCAGAATAGCATCTCCTACTCTTGTTGGTTGCCGAAGGTCTGAACTCCGCGAGTTGGATGTCATTTATCCTCTTCACTACATCTTCAATGCTCTTGTAAGCTCCCTAGGCTGCTCGCTTCTTCCCGCTCAATCCAGGCGCTACATCCTTCACCATGTTGATTTCTCGACCGAGATAGATGTGACGGAAGCAGTCGGAGATATTCATTCTATCGAGCGTGAATGGGGTACACGTAGCAAGTCCGTTCCTCATGAACATCGTTTTTGTAAGATTAGTCGAAAACCAATCTTTCCACAGGCTTTATCAATGTCGGCAAGCATTCGTTCCGCTTGGCTAATGTTTGTTGTTATAAGTATGATGTCATCAGCAAAGTGAAGATAACGTAATTGGTGACCATCGATTTTCACTCCCATGTTGTCCCATTCCAATGTTCGGATGACGTTCTTGAGGGCGGCGGTAAATAATTTTGACGAGATAGTGTCGCCTTGCATAACCCCTTTTTGAAGTCGATGTTTAATATTGTTGTATAATGATGGTCTAATGGTGATGTTTTTGTTGTTGAATTTTTATATAGTTCACAAAGAATATCTATGTACTGAGTAGAGATGCCTTAGTTGTCCAAAGCTTCCATGAATGCCTCAGTTTCAACTGAACCGAAAGCTCTCATTAAACCGATAAAAGTGAGGAGGAGATGATCTTCGTGATCCAGGGAGTACACATCGATAACGAATAACAGATAGACCTGTCACATAATAAAGACAACAGATGATATATGGACGAAAGGAATAGAGGAGTAGACTGCAACAGAATTGAAGAGTCATCTAGAACGACCACACAAACTATGGGCGGAAATGTTCGTGGCTAACGTCAATGTCATATTCGTAGACGGGAACGATTTCAAAACAAAGAAATGGACACCACGAACGTCACCATGTTCTAAGCAGACCACCACCATGGACGACGGTAACGCAAGAGATACTGATGGGAATTGTGTTGGGCACTGAACAACCAGTGAAGACAGGCCGTGCAGGTGTCCAAGTAATTATCCAAGTATTTCGATATTTTTATGCTTGCAACATATATTAACTATGATTAATCATACAGATAAAAATGAAATGACGAATATGACGGGATTTTGCGAGAGATTTTGATCAATAAATTCGCCTAAAGACGTGTTTTAGTAAGTTACTAAGAGGAAGAACGCCTTCTTTGATCCCAGTCCACCTATTTTGATTTGATTCTGATCAACTATTGGACAAAGGGAGAATAGCACAGTAGCAGTGATGTTCGTCAGCACGAGCATGGTGCTAGTCCGACTCCCCTGGCTAACCAAGCCCCTCATCCCTTCGGGGTCGGTAAATTGGTACCGGTCTTGACTGGGAAAAAAACTCTGCAACTCAACTGGGAACGCTCCAGCCCATCTATCCCAGGACTCCAAGGAGAATTGCTCGGCCAGCATTCTACGACATTCAAGATAAAATGGAAATTCTCAAACAGCAACCGAACCCACACGTAAAAGTTGGAAGATCTTCATGGACAATGGATGCGAGGAAACGAATCGAATATGAGAAGTGATGGGATCCACACAGTAGACTTGAAAACGGATCACATATAAAAAAAATAAAAAAACAATTAAACAAGTACACATAGAGTAGTAAACAAGAAAGTTCTGGAAGCCATTGAACTGAAAATGAACGCCACAACAATCATATAGTCTGCTTTCGCGAGAAATGGTGGACAGAGGTGTAGAAAGCACAATTCTTTACTTCGAGATTGCAGAAAACCATTTTAGAAACAACCATTCGTAAACGGATTCATGTTACAACAAAGATAAAGAAAAAATCTCAAGGCAAAATTGTAACAGAAAGCAAGAAGTGGTGAAAATATTTCATTTTCGAAGTCCTACAACCACAAATCCTACAATTACAAAGCCTTCCATCCCTCCGGGGTCGACAATTCGCTACCATACCTATCTGGGAGGATAGCAGCGCTGGCTCGATACATCGATAGGCCACCTCGAGTCATTGTAAAGGCCAGATATGTATTCAATCACCACCAAACGATGCTTAATGATGTCGAATGCATGGCGCCCCTCCCATTGATCAACGCCGAGAGCTTTATCCTTTTTATCACAGTCTTATCAAATTACCACAATATCAGAGATTTCGGTACTGCTTGGAGTCATTCCATGCTTAGTTTCAAGAAAATCTGTTTAAAGTACGGGAGAAACAGAAGAAAAGAAAGACGCTATGACTGAATTTAGCACATCAGAAAGGCGATTTAATAGATGGAATATTCATTGTACAGCTACTGACCTTGAACGCGTTGATAGCAAAAGCGGCGCGATAATGAACCACAATACAATCCGACGATAAATCGATACGACCTGATGTGCCAAACGAATTGCTGAGCACCAACGGAGACGATACGAAGAAAACAGGCAGACGACCTCCGCTCCTACGATCTACCAGTGATTCACAGTGCAAGAAAATCGATACCGGTGATCGATATTTAAAGTCGATTAACTGGCTTAGTGGGGTTCTCAACTGTACGTTTAACTGTGGCACCAACTTTGAAAAAAAAAGGGTCAAAGACCCTGCGCTGATCAATCGCTGAGAGAATCGTCATGCGCCTGACATCATCAAGCATCATTAGAAGTGTGTGGATGCATATCTGACCTCCATAATGATTTGCAGTGCCAGGCCGATGTATCAACTCAGTGCTGCTAACCTCGCGGACAGCTCTGGTATCAATCAGCAGACTCTGGAAGTGCGAGGTTGGTATAAGTCTCCGTTGTCGTTGTTGTTGTTGTTGTTGGTCGGTGGCTGACGTTTCGGCGATTTCGCCTTCCTCAGAGCCGTGGTGTTGCGAGTGGGACTCACAACAACAACGGCAACGAAGACATATACCAACCTCACACTAGCTAAAGAAGATCAGTTTATAAGATCATAAATAAATATATTAACTATATATTTTATATAGAAATTTTTTCCCGAGGTTTATAGAAAGTCGGTCTTTTGAGTTGTTAAGACTCTGGAAGGTTGGAAGCATTGGTGAGCATGGGCCGCTGGATCGAAAATAATGATATGGCTTAAAAATAGGATATCACAATGGGAACTTTAAGTGTTACACATTGTTCAATAAGTTTCTATTACTATATTCATTTATCTCAACATAGTTACAGACTCGTCTAGTTTTAGACACCACATACTTGGATACTTAGATGACCCGTCTTCACTGGTTGTGCCGGCCCCAGCATAAATTCTGCTTTTTCGGAGCCTTGCTGGCTAGCCATTGTAGCTCCCTGGAGTCTCGAGGTCAGCCTGGCCAAGGTCCGCCCTAAGTCTACAGCATCGTAGGCCGCCGCTGGTCTTCGTGGATCAGCGGAAGATTTGTCATCATGCGACAAGTTTGACACCAGAATGATTGTGGATCCTGGTATAAGTTTGCCCTTAGTTGGGTCATCTGATGGGAACACACCATCTTAACACAGGCAGTAAAGTAATAAACTAATAAATGATTTTTTTCGAATAGTATTCTGAGCCTCCGGTCCATGAACCTCTTCCATCCTCATAGCCCTAGCCGCAGCTCTATACGGCTATACTTCCTTCATTCTATGAAATGTTAAATATCGTTATCTTTAAAATTCTCTTATCACGGGTGAAAAGTAGAAACTATCCAGAAAGATCGTGTTGGAATGTTGAGACGAAACTGTGCAATCGATTGAACGAGTGATTTTTGTAAGCGTTTCAATCATTCTTTTCAAAATAGATCTCAATCGAGCTACGGTTTCTTCTCCGTAGAGAGTTGTAGAGCCGTATTCCCGCCAACACATTATTTTATCCTTCTGGTTAGAACCATATTAACCGTTTTTTGCTTAAAATACCTTCTTAATGATCTAAAAATTTTTTCTGTTCTCATTTTTACAAATAACATTACTCTTTAGTATCACCAGTAGTTATGATTGCGATAGCGTAAATTTGTCGCTTATCGACTGCAAACCATAATTTGCGATTGATCCTTTGGCATTAATCGAAAAAGTCGACATCCATAAAAGCACGTGAGATCGATCGATAATAATGGACCACTAAATACATATGAATTCGTCGTTCTCTCTCTCAGCAATCGCGAGGTTGTTAAACAGCATACGTTTACTTCCATACAATAATACACATACAACACAATCATAGCTGACGTTTCGGCAGAATCGCCTTCTTCATAGCCTTGAAGGGTGCACTAGCACGCAACTTACTGGGTCAAACACTTCAACAGCACAAACGGAAAGATGAAAATCTGACCGATAATTACAATATTTACGGCTTCTCGAAAAAATCCACCGATTTTTACTCTGGTCAACCAGAGGACAGCCAACAAGTACGAGGCATCGAAATGGAACTACGCGCATGAGTTAAAAGTGTGATTATATCTGCAACCTCAGTTTAATTGTGTTCGTTGCAGATTTGGGCTCCCCAGATCAATCCCACTGACGGGTGGTTGCTGATGGCAAAAGATCGATGGAATTAGCTGAGAGACAGGCGAAGCGAGGGACCCGCATCGTGTGGTGGTGAGCGCGTTACTCCCCGGAAAGGACAATAGCGCGTTCGTTCCCCACCATGGATACCTGCTGTCCAGAGTTTTGCAAATATCTCAGCTTCATTAAAGTTATATTTCGCAACATACCGTGCCATTAAAAAGAGTAGGCAGTAAACAAAACGGTTAAGAATATGACTTCATGTTTTCATCTCCGTTGTGTTCAACGTGATCTGTCCGGTATTGGATTTATGGCTTCATTTTCCTTTACCAGACTTCTACTCGACGGTTTTTTCACCAAGATGAACGAAAACGTGAACAATCCACATCAGGCATCAGATATTCCCAAGAAGGCAGAATTGTTGGCACAGTGCCAAATGAATGTGTGTCATGTATTCAACGGCTTGACTCCACTCGATTCAGATTCAGTCAAGATTATGACACTTTCAATCATTTGGATATAAGGTTTATTCTTTTTGAGCTGTTCTGTGCATTCATATCATAGTAAAAAAAAAATCGCTACATTCTCCAGAATATTCTACCTTAACTAATAGTGAATGTTGTTCTTGTAAATTCCTCTTTAAAAACTGTCGTTAGATTTTCACATGCTTTTCTTGACCGGCCCACGAACGATGTCCCGCATCGGCTCCGGTCGTCCTATCAGTGTCGGTTCTGTGTTCGACTGCGACAGATCGACTGAGCTCACGAATACCATACGACCCCATGTCACTAGTCGTTGCTTCTCATCTACTTTCGTTGGCCTAAAATATCGAAGTTGTCTGGCAAACGCCCATTTCATAGGTAGATACCAGTACAAAATGTTATTGGTACAATAATAAAGGTGGAAAAAAACTGCGCAGTTTAGCGCTACAAGTAGATCAAACTTAAATGTT
Source organism: Angiostrongylus cantonensis (assembly GCA_009735665.1). Taxonomy (NCBI): domain Eukaryota; kingdom Metazoa; phylum Nematoda; class Chromadorea; order Rhabditida; family Metastrongylidae; genus Angiostrongylus; species Angiostrongylus cantonensis. Next base: position 433,722 of record MQTX01000174.1, on the reverse strand, counting down.
ATCGTTTGGTTCCTCCATAAGATTGATAACCGTTTTTACTGTGTCTCCAATGATAAGTTCCCTAAAAAACGAAATTACTATGTAGAATTTCCAATCTCGTGGCTATCAATGAAGCTGCTACAAAATCGTTTATTTGTAGCGATCGACTGCCCCAGTACCCAGGATCGACTTCCTATTAACCTTGGCATTAAATTATGAATTCGTCGTTTTCTCTTTCAGCAATCGCGAGGTTGTTAAACAGCATACGTTTACTTCCATACAATAACACACACACACAAAACAATCGTAGCTGATGTTTCGGCAGAATCGCCTTCTTCAGAGCCGCTTTTTCATATGTCTTCCACCGAGGAAGAACAGCTGCTCAGAGTCGCATATGGTTGATAACAATCGTCAGAGATCGTCTGAAGAAGGCGATTCTGCCGAAACATCAGCTACGATTGTTTTGTGTGTGTGTGTTATTGTATGGAAGTAAACGTTTGCTGTTTAACACCCTCGCGATTGCTGAGATAGAAAACGACGAATAGCGTTTATTCTCAAATGGCTAAAGCATCGGTGACTCTTAGCTTCTTCACAGCGGTTTCGTGCCATCCGTTTGGCTGTTTAGAAATAAACGAGCGTTTCAAAACATTTATTGTTTAGTGTGTTTTTCGGACAGTTTGAAAGCTGATTCTATTCTCTTCTTAACCATGGTTTTATACTTTGTCGATGGTTAGTGTTTTCTGACAATGTTGAGCATTGCAATTTTGGATGTCAAAAACGAAGTTTCGCCAAATTTTCTTTCATGAGTTGGAACTCGGTCGTAGTGCAGCAGATACGGCTCGAAACATGAACGAAGTACGTGTCTGGGAAGGCAGTGGTGCTGAGCCAAATAAGCATTTATTCACTCTAATAATGCTTGGTGAAGTCGAATGTGTGGTGTATCCCTCAGAGAGTGATCAGCGCCGAATATTTATGCTTTTCATTTGATTTTTTAAATTTTTATTTTTACACGACCCTGGAGTTCTGAGACAGCCGAGCTGGAGCTTTCCCAGTTGGATTGTAGACTATTTATGCTTTTCATTTGATTTTTTAAATTTTTATTTTTACACGACTCGTCCTTCACATCAACTACGCGGATTCCAGCATTTCTTATATTCGATTCGCCTCCTCACATCCACCATCCACGATGGTCTTCCAACCGCTTCCGTGTAACTTCGGATGCTGCTTGAGGATTTTATTTCGCATGCCATGGATTGCTGGTAGAGTCAGTTCTCCCTGGAGTTCTGAGACAGCCGAGCTGGAGCTTTCCCAGTTGGATTGTAGACTTATGGTGATACTGATGCATGCTACAGTCCGACTTGAAAATGTTCTTCTTTCCACATATCCCAATCGATGAGGAACTGGAGTGCGAGCATTCCGAAGTAACAGCTCGTCACGAATGAAAGGACACTTGCAACCATGGAACGGGAAACAAAAGACAACTTCAAAACCCACAGGAGATGTTTATGGTTTGGCTATAATAACTACTGAGAAATGTACTATACTACACGTATCATCTAATCAGTTGGTCAGAGATATATCATTTAATCAGTCATCACTGAGGTTAAATCATCGAATCTACTTGTGTGCAAACTAAAGCTGAGGTTATAATCACAATCCTACAATCTTAACCGTTTTATTTATTGCCTACTATTTTTAATGGCAGGTTACAATGCGAAATATAACTACAACGATGCTGAGATATTTGCAAAACTCTGGACCGCAGGTGTCTATAGTGGATAACGAACGCGCTATTGTCCTTCCCGGGGAGTAGCACGTTCACTACTACACCATGCGGGTCCTTCGTTTCGCCTGTCTCTCAGCTAGTTCTATCGATCTCTGCCATCAGCAATTACCCGCCAGCGGGATTGATCTGGGGAGCGTTCGTTCCCCACCATGGATACCTGCGGTCCAGAGTTCTGCAAATATCTCAGCATCGTTAAAGCCGAGGTTGTTTACACGCTCTGCTTAGCGTTTGCTTTAGGGCGTTGGTAATACCGTACTGCTAGATTCAGATTTCAGAAAGCTACCATTTTGCCAACGTAACACTTAATGAAATTGAGCTTATGAATATGGCCACAAAGGCAGATGATGGAGTCATTCGATTTTCACGAATTTCAATGCTCGCTTTCGCCTCTGACGATGTAGCCCAGAAGAGACGGCTGAATAAAGTCGGACCGAATTTTCAACGTGAATATGTGAATTTCCTTGCATCTGCTTTCAATAGTAAGAGATATCAATGAAGGTGAAATAAAAATGTCTGCTAACCTAGTAAAAAACTTGTCCAGTCTTTTGTATGACTCAACTTCAGAATATGGATCGAATTTTTTGCGCACTATAGAGTTTGATACGATATTGAATCTACCGTCCAGTACCTGAATTAGAGTTGTAATAGTTAGACATAGAAAAAAGATTACATATCGAAACATATATGGGCTGGTCATATAATGGGATGATCTTAGGACATATGAAGAAAAGGAGCTGTGGGGTGGACTACAAAGAGACTCAAACGTGTCTTGGGATGGCCACCTACACGGTGGACGACGTGAGAAGGACTTTCGGCTTACTTCAACCATCTGCAATTGAAGACAAAAACCGTTTCCTAGCCATAAAATACGCCCCATGGATGTCACCGTGTTCGAAGTAGACCACCACTGTGTACAACGACTCACCAGAAAAGTACAAATGGTAGACTTGTTGAGGCTGAGAGCACTCGTGAAGATGGACAGCTAAGAATCCGAATGAGTTTGACAAGACATCAAACATAGAGAAGCTTTCCGGAGTCCAACGATTTCATATTATATTTCGTATTTCATGGTTCATAATGAAATTCGCCGATACAACAAATACTGAGTTGGTTCCTGAGTCGACACCCAATTGTAGAAATCAGCTCAGCTCAGCTAGCCAACTTTCTTCCTTTGCAAGGGCATCTGACACCAAGTCATCGACTCAGGGGTTATAGATGAGTTTGGTCACCTAGAAACTCGACTAAACGATATTTCGCATATTTCATTTCACTAGACATACATAACTATAGTAAATATGTTATAACAGAGGATCACAAAGTGAAATTTTTTGAGTCACTAGAAGGATTGTTTGGACGAACCTTTTCGATTAACTCTCTATCGATTGGCAAATCTTCCTCATTTAGTTCTTCACCTTCTCTGAATTGTAGAAAGTAGATATAAAACGCAATAAGCTAGATTCAATAAGAAAGTTCAGAAATTATGGTAATGAAATTACGGTATCAGAATTTAGTGAATGACCGTAATAGCATGCAAAATGGATGGCTCAAAGTCGACGTACTGGGTAGAATCCCTAAGCTTGATTAGTCAATCCAGTGCGTACTAAGCAATCCAGCAGTTTTCGATTCTAAAATATGAATCAAAACTCACTCTGGAGTTATCCAAAACGGAATGCCACGAATAAGAGGATTTAAAGCGTGATTTCCTTTCTTCTCCACTTCGTTCTCCTCTAAAACTCTAATGCATCTTGTTATTGCAATACTTTTTATTGTATTGCTTTATTAATAAGGCAACACTGAGTTGACAAAAAAAACTTTGTTCAGTCAAAGTCATGGTTCCTTCGGTTTCTTCAGAACAGGGTTCATCCCAGTTGATGGCCCACATGTGGATTCGTTCCGATACGACAACGAACACCAAGTTTTCGAGGGGGAACATCAACAGGGATCAATATAAAGCTCGGGGAAAGGTGAAGGCGTCTAAACAGTAAAGTTGTTTTTTTCATCAGCTTCATGTTAGTTTATCAATGAAGGAACACTTCGTCAACCGAAAGTAAAGAAAACTCGATTTTTGAAATACTTTTACAGTGTTATAATCAGAGTTCCCATAGTAGTTATAAATATTGATTGTCACTAATGATCCCATCACATTATTTCATCCTCTGTTTCTTTATTGATCAAGGCCGATCTTAAAAAATAGTCGATCCAGGGACTTTTTCATCTGTATAACCTGTAGTCCTGTTAACTGTCGAGTAACTCTTCCCACTATGCCCCAGAAATAACCGGAGAGGTTCTGCTAAGTCAGAAAGGACACGAAGAGAATGACACCTTTCGTGCAAGGACGGTTACTTCAAGAGGCCGAAAATAATAGACTATAACTAGAGTGCTTGTCGATGAGGAATCAATTTCCTCTACCACTCAAACACATCTCATCAACCAATAGTTGTACGGCTCTAAAGAAGGCGAGATCGGCCGAAAGATTAGTCATCGATCAACAACACCAACAGCAACGATAACAACAACAGCAACAATGACAACGAGAACCTATACCAACCTCGCATCAGTTTAAAAAGATCAATTTAGAAAACCATGTAAGTAAATATATAAAGGCAATATAGACATATTAATGTAGGGCGCGCGCGGCGCAGTGGTTGGAGGCGCCACTACGGCACACGTGGAGTCGATCTCCGTGCCCATGGCCCACCGAGCCTCCCAACCCTCCGGGGTTGGCAAATTAGAACCAGACTCGTTTGGGATGATAGCAGCATTGGTTCGATACATAGGTAGGCCACGGCGAGCGATTGTAAAAACCAGATATGCATGCATTCAGTGATCTCCAACGATACTTAATGAAGTAGAATGTACGGCGCATCCCTCAGGGACTGATCAACGCCGAGAGCTTTTTTTGTTGTGATCATAAGATTTATTGTTACGATTTTCGTACCAAACGCACCATCATTTCCTGTTTTCTCAACATCGAGCGCCGGCACACAGAACACTTTCTGTTTAGGTGGTGTTTCCGCTCTGTATAAAAATTCTTTGAAAAGCCGAAAACACTCGTCGCTGACTGAAAAATAGTGGCAAGCAAAAACCGAATATACGATTGTAATTCTCACCTTGCTTCACCATGCACCTTCTTTTTATGTTTATCGGTCTGTGTTTTCTCTCTGCTTTGCCAGTTTTGCCAGTTTTTTTTCTTACCGAACCACGTTGCATAACGTGGATTCGGACGAATTGCAAGAAAATACGCCTTACGTTCACCGAATCCCATCGAAACGCCGCGACGGCGTCGAGGAAACGACTATAACATAAAAAGAAAATGGACCAACAAAGTACACTGGAAAATTACAGTAATTTAACAGTTCTAATTAAGGTGTTTCATCGATGTTGAAGAAGGTTGTAGTAAAACACTGGCGTTACTACTTGGATCGCAGGGAGTGGGCAATTCTGGTATCAGTTCTCCGACTACAGAGGGAAGGAATGAGGGACCTGGTAAGCCCGGAGGCGAGTCGAACGAGGAATCTGTTCGTGGTAATCTGCACCACTGCCACTGTGCTAAATGCTCCATTCCAAAACAATTTAAGAATGAAATGGCGGCATTGGCCGCTCGCCTATGGAATGACTGAATATTTTCTAACTATGGCTAGAAAAAAGCAGTTCTTGTCGAAGTGGGACAGATTGTCGGCATTAGTTCTAAGCCGTACTCCTTACAATCAGAGTTCCAAAATTTCGCAGGAAAACTTGTATTCTATTGGAAAGAACACATACAGTACAATCTAAACCTTTCCATTCAACTAACTTCGCTTCGCTTCACTACAGGCTACAATGCGCCGGTTTTAGTGGTTAGAGGTTGGCACAAGTGGTAAAACTATTTGAGCAGAAATATGCTAAAGCAGTTCTGTTTTGTTTCAAGATCACTTTGATGCGAAAAACATTATGGTAATAACTACGGCTCACGTCATCCCGTCGCGAAGCCGCCCTAGACTTCGGTTGGCAGTCGTAAAGTACCTGAATTTGGAAAATGTGGCCTTTAAGTTTGTGGAATCAGTCCGGAAGCATAATAACTGAAAAAATCTTAAGCACAGAACGAAAACGATTGAAAGGACATGTCAAAAGTTTCATGGAGTAAACAGATAAGCCACTCACAAACAAAAACAGAATATTCTGTGTTAATTCACAAAAATAACCTAAAATCTCTATCCTCTAGACAGAGGAAATGAAGGTTAAGTGCGGTCACGCAACGAGGTGATGTTTAGAGTCCTCAACAGTGAAGGATAACAACAGCGTCCATCCTTGAGTGAAATATACGTATTGATTTTTTAAAGCCTTTCCCACTTATTCCTATGATGATCATCCCTGGAAAACTTTTTGCCTACTTTGCATAAATCCAGAGTTTTTGTCACTCATATCTTCGGTTCTTGAACCATATAATCTCTTTATTCAAAAAAAGAGAATTAACACCTATTTTGCATAGCCGGAATTTACGAAATCAAACCTGGAAATAAAGTCCCGATAACTGCTCACTACATTTACTTTACACTTTCTTAGTGTTCAAAATGAGAATTAAGGGTTTGGATCCAGCTCTAGAGGTCGTGGTCACCAAGAAATGTTAAATGAAGCAGACTAGGACAAAAGCTCCCAGGGTGGGTTCACGGATGTACTGGCAGCAAACAAAGGGCGGCTTGTAAATAACCTGTTCACACTTAGTCTACCTATTCGTCTTTTCTTCACTTTTATTCCCCAAAAATTGTTCACATTTTCGATTAAACAAATGTTTAACTGATATTTTTAAATGTACACGCTTTTTTTGGTTTTAGCTGACGACGAAGGATATTTTAAACGAGATAGTATGGAATTGTAAGAAGCTGTTTTTCTACGAAACAAGGATGAGAGCGGTGGAAAGATTTGCTGCAGAAGTGTAGTTGTGCTCACATAAACTGAGGCTCTACTGTAGTATACCTCCAACGACCGATTACGTGATGAAACATACTTCAACGTAGTTAAACAATCTTGAAGGCATAACGTTTAGAACATAAAAGCTCTAAAGCGCTCTGCGCAGATCAATCCCTTTAAGAATGCACCATGCACTCGACTTCATTAACCATTGTTTGCAGGTGACTGAATGTTTAATTCCCCTTTACAATGACTCGCGGTAGAATACCGATGTAAAAAGCCACTGCTGCCTTTTTAGACAAGACTGGTACCAATTTGAAGGTCCGGAAGGATGGAAGGCTTGATAAGGCATCGGCGCGCGGATCGATTCCACGTGTGTGTTGCAGGCAACCTCCAACCACTGTGTCACACGCGTTTAGAACATCACCTATATCACCTGTAGTGCCGCTGATCATCGAGTGACTCGAGCGGACGCCAGTAAATCCTCCATTTTTCCTTGTCGCGTGCAGGAGTAGCCCAGTGGATTTCGCTCGCTCTAAGGAGCATCATATCTTTCTTCCAAGGTTTTCGTGAAGAACTCTGGCTATCGAGTCGGTGGTCTCCCCGCAGTGGGTTTAACATCCCGAAGAATCCAGTCGCTAACGGCTCTTGTCCATCGGTTGTCATTCGTACGCATTACGTGTCCGACCCACCTTATCTTTCACTGTTTGGTGTACAGAACGACATGTTTGATTTTTGATCGTTGACGCAAGTCGGAGCCTCGGATCTTCTCCCTTGTGTGAAACTGGATATTCCTAACAACGTCCTTTCGAAACTGCGTTCAATAACGCTGAGTGATCTTTCATTCTGCTTACGTAGCGACCAGGTTTCTGACGCATGCGTTAGGGCAGGAAGAACCGTTGAGTCGAAAAGGTGGGCACGGAGTCGGGTGTTCTTTGTTCTCTTCGCTACATCCTCGATACTCTTGAAACCATCTTCTCAACAGCTGACTAATGAATTGAATAAGTCCCACCTTATGGCGGTTTTGGAACTTCGGTTTTTAAATTTAGCAGCTATTTTTGCTTTTCGCAAGAACTAGAATTTTGCACGAAGGAGACAATGGCCTGATCCCGTGTAGAACTGTGAGACAACAGCGGCATCAGTTAGGCAAAACCTTCGGTTTACTATGATGTGATCTATTTCGTTATGATAGTCTCCATTGGGAAACTCCCACGTCCAGCTTTAAGGGTGGAGCTTCTGGAATTGCGAGTTACCATGGATGGTCTTGATCGGCAAGATATGATAAGCTCAGGCAGCTGCTCTCCCTGCTCGTCCCATTCTGTTGCGTGGGTACCAATGTTCGAAATTCCAAAGTCCAGTGGACGGTTCTGGTTGACTCCAACAAATACTCAGATAATAACGAAGTTAGTTACACGTGATGAAGATGGGGGGGGGGTGGTGTTGAAGCGCCGCCTTTGAAATCTTGTTAAGTGAAACTTTCTAAACATAAAGAAATATAAAATAACTGCTTCATGAGGAAGGATACCTGAAGCTTCCGAAACTCCACCCAATTCTTCTCTTCTTCTTTAGCGACCGCTCTGTAAGTGGAACGTTACCAGGATATACCAAATGAAGTAATCAAAATATGGAAAACTGATGTATTTGATCAACACCTCTCATCCTTCTGTTTTTTTATCTTCGCTCTGGCGATGTCCAACTGCTTTTTGTCGATTTCATGTACGGTGACTTTTTCCGCTAAACGAAGAAAAGGAAATTGCAATATCTGTGTTATTGCTTGCAGCTAAGCTAGCAGCATTAAGAGGGGTACGGTCAAAGCGTCCGGTCCATAACGTCGTATCACTTGTTGACCCTCTTACCACTGAATAAATCATTCGTCAATGAAATTTCTATTCGTCCTTGTTACGCGTTTGTTCAGTAGGCTTTGCAAGTCTCACAACACGAAGAACGTCGCACTTCTTCCAAGAAACACTTTATTGCTATTGTTCCTGGCGAGATTTCACAACGATTTACCGTCCCATCGTGACTGGGACGTGGGCCTGGTGCCGGGCTGCAATGCACAGCGGCCGTATTCATCACTTAGCAGAGTCTTCCAGGATGAGGAGTCCGGTGTTTCTATCAGGAAGCGAAGCTAAGAATAAACTAATAGCAGGATCCACCACCGTACTGGTATCAGACTAGTCGTGTGATTTCAAATCTCGCTTTGACTCACAAGGGCCGCTACTACCTGTGGGCGCAGACTTTGGGACCCCGAGGAACAACAAAGGCTAAACCAACGAAATTTCGAAAAAATGGAAAATTATGCTGAGGTCCGCACAACCACTGAAGACAGGTCATCGAAGTATCCAAGTAAGTTCCTGGCCACAAGGCAGACGCCGATACTTTGTAGAACTCTGCAGTGGCACAGGTTTTCTCCTGGTTAGGATTTCCAGACCGAAGTGGATTATTTCTTAGCTTGTGTTGCTCTGCTGAGACAATAATCCTTGGCGCACATCGCAATTCGACGCCCGGGAACATCCTATCTCTATGAAGTAAGCCATTCTCTAATCAAAACAGACTGGCTACTGCATGTGGTGAAAAACTAGAAAAGCTTTAGCTCATGATTGCGGAGTTGTTCACCTTGACATCTATCATCTAACATTGGAATTCGCAGAATACATGGAGGTAGGCCATCTTAGCATCCTAGGGAAAAATACCTTCACACTGAGAATCTATATGAATACGAAAATGTGCCAAATTTTACAGAAAGTTGACGTTGAACTCGCACTTACCGTTTTCGTTGCCCTCAGCTAACATTGTTTGTTCTGAAATGTTTTGACGAGGCAGGGTTTAAGCTTAGTAGATTCGAAGAAAAACCATAAAACTCACATTGAGTCTGAAAGATTCAATCAGTAACAGTACGAGACCGGCTCTGATTCAGAGGGTTATCGAATGAGCTACTCGATACTGATGTTCTTAGGTGTTCGACGAGGCAGGGTTTAAGCTTAGTAGATTCGAAGAAAAACCATAAAACTCACATTGAGTCTGAAAGATTCAATCAGTAACAATACGAGACCGGCTCTGATTCAGAGGGTTATCGAATGAGCTATACTCGATACTGATGTTCTAGGTGTTCCATAACGATGACAAATGAGGCCCCGAACATAACGATAAGTGTTTGTAACGATATTTTCAACTTTAAATTTATTGTTGAACACTATTTAAGAATAAAAGTAAACTCAGAATGTAGTCACTTTTTATCTACTGCTTATTCTTTTCTCATGGTAGGGTGTGATGTGAAATATAACCATAATGATGCTGAGATATTGGCAAAACTGCGGACCAGAGGTGTCTGCGTTGGCAAACAAATTTGATAACACTCTTACCGAGGGCTAACGTTTCATCAGTCTCTCAACCGTTGCTGATAGCACCTATAAGAAACGGCTGAGAGGCCTTTGAAACGAAGGACCAGCATGGCGTAGTGGTGAACGCGCTAGCCCTCGCAGAGAGTACCCAGGATCGACTTTCTATTAACCTCGGCATTGAATTATGAATTCATCGTTTACTCTCTCAGCAATCGCGAGGTTGTTAAACAGCATACGTTTACTTTCATACAATAGCACACATACAACACAATCGTAGCTGACGTTTCGGCAGAATCGCCTTCTGCAGACGGTCTCTGACGACTGTCGTCAACCATATGGGACTCTGAGCAGCTGTTCGTCCTCGGTGGAAGGCAGGTGGAAAAAGCGGCTCAGAAGAAGGCGATTCTGCCGAAACATCAGTTACGATTGTGTTGTATGTGTGTTATTGTATGGAAGTAAACGTATGCTGTTTAACAACCTCGCGATTGCTGAGAGAGAAAACGACGAACTCGTAGAAGGTATTATTGAGTTTGATTCTATTCTTCTTTCATTTCAGGATATTATATGAAATACAACCACGAAGATGCCGAGATATGACCAACATCCGAAATCTCACGTGGAGTTCGAATCCGCGACAACCCTTTCCGTGCTCTCGTGCTATCCACGACACCAACAGGGACCTTTGAGCTGCCTTTCTCTAAGCCAGTCTTATTCTAACGGTGCTATCGACAACCATCCGTCAACGGATGTTATCTGGAAAGCACAAATTGGCACTGAACCAGGTTAAGTTCATAGGCCACTAAGAATAGGCAGTGAATAAATGTTGAAACATTGTGATTTCGGTACAGCTTCAGCTTAGCTTGATCCAATGCAGATTCGGTATCTTCAGATCATTTCTAGTGACGTGTAATTGTTGATGGCATCGATGGAGTAAGAATATGGCTGAGAGGAAAGCAAACCAGGGGCCTTGGATGGTGCGTTGGATAGTGTATCAGGACCAGGAGAGTTATTGCAGGTTTGAAGCCCAACTGGAGTTACTAGTTTCCTTTATAACTCAGCATTCCAACTCTACACCTATTTTATAAACCGTGGCTCTAAGTACACAATCTTAAACGATTCTAGGACCCTGAGAGTTCCCGGTTACAAGCCAGATGCTCAATGTACCCGGCGATACCACACTTTGTCTGTAATTGCAACCAAACACTTCCAATCTACGACAATAACTACGCAGTGGTTGTGGTGATGTTTCATCATCCATTTGTGATCTCAGTACTCTTTATATGACTTCAACTGGTGAAATAAACTGGTTAGGAATCCTTCTTATCGTTTTTCATCACTTTCTAACGAGGTTTCTATCTCGTCTTTCGTGTTCTCGGCTCGTTTGCTTAAGGTCTCAAATCTCAAGAAAACAGACTGCGGTTGATCAATTTCTTGGTATTTGCGGTGTTCAACCAATGTTTAAAGTATTTGTGCAATCAAATTTGATGCCACATTTAGGTGTCAATTTTCAGATTTGTATGCCTGTAGCGGCAGTAGGTGGTGTTCCTGGCGGACAGCAACCAACATGCTTTCAAAAGGTTCGACTTAATAAACGTCCTTTTTATATCACACATGTTGTGCTTCTTATTTATTCGCTTATGTATTTGGTTATGTAATTCATTTAACAGGCGCTTATAGCGTAGTGGTCGGAGCAGCCTTGTAATACACATGGGAACGATCCCTACGTCCCTGGCCCATCAAGCCTTCCACGCTTTGTGGTCGGCAAATTGATACCAGACTTTTCTGGAAGGATAGCAGCACTAGGTCGATACATAGGTAGGCAACTGTGGGTCATTGTATAGGCCAGATATGCATTCAACCACCTCTAACGATGCTTAATGAAGTCTAATTCATGGTGCATCCATCAGGGACCAACGCCAACGGCGTTGTCCTTTATACTTTTAATTCATTTCACGTTTATTATACTTTTCGCTTCTCTCCCATTCGAGAAATCTTAAACCGGCTGCTCTCGTGAGACATCGCCGTATGACAAACAGAAGTTTAAAACGCTACTTTGTATGTAGGGGGTCGGTCCTTCCTTTGCTATACCATGTTAACCTAAACATTGATGTTCACTTGGCCATATTCACTCACAGTTGGGTTAATATCCTCGTTTGTAGTATTCATTCAGAAGACCACAATCAAGTGAATAAGAGATACATAATAGGGGGCTCACGTGTCGTGGCGCAGTGTTTGGAGGAGCCCTGCAACACACGTGGAATCGATCCCCGCACCTATGGCCCACCAACCCTCCCATCTCTCCGTGGTCGGCAAATTGGTACCATACCTGTCTAGGAGGATAGCAGACCATATTTGTCTAGGAGGATAGCAGCTTTGGCTCGATGCATCGATAGGCCACCGCTAATCATTGTAAAAGCCAAATATGTATTCAATCACCTCTAAACGATGCAAGTCGAATTTATGACGCATCCCTCATAGATTAATCAACGCCGAGAACTTTATCCTTTATTTTTTATTTAGTAGGTGGTTCAGAGTCGTCCTCAACAAAGAAGCCCGATGAAAGAGCGGATAAGTTATTGGTGGTTGGTCAGCTAAATGGTGTAAAAGCAAAAGATTGTATAGGAGGAATGATGTTCCTCATTTCCCTCAATCAAATGTTCAATTCTAGCTCTCGAAGAAGACGATTTGAGATTTTACTGGTGTCCCTTGAGTAGATGGTGAACTTACATGTAGCGTAGGTAATTTATTTCTGCACGTGTTCAATGTTAGGTTCCAGTAGTTTCTAGTTGTCATCATTCTTTAGGTTCAGTGGTCATGCATATGCTATCTTTTTTTTAAAGCCTGTTGTCGTGGTAGAGATTAGGAGAGGTCTCATTCTGACTTACATTCTTGTTGATCTTGCCCATAGGTGTTTGGCAATTCTTCAAAATTTCGATTTGGAGTGATTACATCCTTTCCTGTTGTATGGTAATTATGAACATTGTCTTGATCCTTAATAAATTTTGCCTTTAATATCTATCATCTTATATTTCTGCCAGGGTCATAATCTTTCTTTACTAGGGTATATGCTATTATCCAGGTTCGTCTGGGTTTCATGATGGGTTGCATGATTGGAGGTGCTACAGGAGTACTCATTGGAGGATTTTCGGGGTTACGAATGGGTCTACGAGGGAAGGAGTTGATAATCCAGGTTTGTTTTTGTATGTTGGTTTTTTCCGCCGATGTTTGATGTATTTTCTCTTCAATGTTCGGTCCTGTTTCTGGGAATGATGGCCTATCTTAAGAATCTCCGCCTTGATTATGGAAGATGGGAAAGTTGAAAGTAACTTAGGCAGTTCGGTATGTGCACTTTAACGGTGGTTAGTGATGCCGTCGATTAGTAAGCAACACGCACTAGATCGATCCCCCCGTTAACGCTCTTCTCCAGTCCACGTGGGAACGTCTCAACCCGGCTAATTGCTAAATTGCAAGTGGAACGGACTCGAGCATTATTCTGCGACGTCCATAAAAAGATCAAATCCCCATGCAGGAACCGAAACAATTATTGGAGTGTTCCAAGACCATTGTGAATATTGGATGCGTGGGAACGAAATGCAGTGCGACAAGTACTGGAATCCGTACAGTAGATGTGATGGCGAAGCGTGTAGAATGTAAAATGTATCTAAACTTGAGCAGTTGATGGTTGTGGAATTTGCTGATGGATTTTATATTTGACCATATCTGTCTGTATCTCTGTATGTGTGCCACTCATCAACCGCAGATATTGCTTAGCTACTATGGAGATGAAACATTCTTTGTAGGCCTAAAACATTTCTGTTCTGTGCTATGTAGCATAACTTTTTAGTCAGCTTGTATTTTAGACCGGAAAGATAGTGGCACAATCCGGTGGGTCATTCGGAGTGTTTATGTCGATCGCTCAATTACTTCGTTGTTAAACTAGAGTGAGTTTGCAATCCTACACATTTGCTTAGATTTTGTTCTTCTGAATGGATTGTTGTGATATTGGTTTTTTCATTTGGAGAATGCAGAATACGCGTTGCCCGTTCTTATCTGGTGCAATTCCGTGGTTATCACGTTGAGGTATAGAGTCAATGATCCTGTGTACTTATCTGACTAGTTGTTATTTATTTCTTTAATGGAAACTTTATGTCAACTGTTGATTTTTTATGTTGAATTCGATAATATAAAACTGTTGTTTGAACTGACCACTTTGTCGGTTTCTAACGATGTCATGGAGTGGCAGTAAAAGACCAAAGAGGATTACGTCTCGAGAACACATGAATGCAAATCTACTGGATCTGAGGCGATTGCATAGCGAAAGGATACGGTTGATAGCGCTGAAGACTGCAAGTTCTCTATTTTTAGTTGGCAAGATGATCCAACTTATTTTACTTGTCTGTAATAGGTAGTTATTTCATAAACTTTTGTATGTTTTTTATCTTGGGTGGGCGGTGTTCGGAGGTATACAGTGGAAGTTTATCCTCAGCAGGTCTCTTAAATTGTGGACGGGTTCGACATTTCCGTTAACAAAAGAGGCTAATCGAGCTATCCGTGTGCTATCTTCTAACCAAGAACAAAAACGAAGAGCCTTACAAAGAAGAGTGTGGTGCTCCTTGAATCCCTCAAATGAAAACGTCGCGAGTGACTACAATGAATGCTGCGGATATTGGTGCAAAGTCGAATGACCAGATTATTAATGAGACTAGATGTCTGTCGTGAAAACCGTTTGGTTGTACATAGTTTGTTAGCCCATTTGCCAGGAAATCCTTTCACCTACTTTAACAGTGCTTTAATGAACTTTGGTAACTGCTTATATGTTATACATTAGGAGTGTACTGGATTATCAATGATTGCCCATTACTGAGTAATTCGCAGAGACGAACTCACACATATGTATGGGTTTGCTTGCATGTATGCGAATGGTATCATGTATCGATGGTTGGGCGCGTGTGGTGCAGTGGTTGGAGGCGCCACTGCGGCGCGCACGTGGAGCATCCCTGCGCCAATGGCCCACCAAGCCCTTCATCCCCCGGGGTCGGCAAATTGGTACCTGACTTGTCTGGGAGGATAGTAGCACTGGTTCGATACATCGGCAGGCCACCGCGAGTCATTGTAAAGGCCAGACATGCATTCAATCACCTCCAACGATACTTAATGAAGTCGAATGCACGGCGCATCCCTCAGGGATTGATCAACGCCGAGAGCTTTATCCTTTTTTTATCATGTATCGAGGACCAAAATTTGCAGTCGAATTTAAGATACATAGTATGGTTAGTAGTGATTTCCAAGAAATAATTCCCTCATAGGATAGAACTCGGGAAAATGCCTGTGAGGATACCAAAGTATGTTTTCTCACAGTTCTGCACAAGTGAATAAAGTACTGAAAATAACAATTTTCACGAATGAATGTTTTAGCATACGCAAGTATTGTAGGTATTACAGTATTCTTAAACAAGCTTGCACATGACATAGACCACTTGAATTCCTAACAACAAAGAAGCGGTGTGAAAACTCTCGGCAATGATTTCTATAGAAGTGGTTCCTTTAAACACACGACATAAATCACTATAGCTGTATTTTAACCATTGATCGCCTTCAATGAGCTATTGTCAGCCTGTTGCTCGTAAGGCGATGTTGTATGCGACGTAAGACCAGATTGGCAGGTCAAACGCGCAGTGTGGGCTAACTTATGCTTTTCCAGGTCGATGGATTCAAGGGATGAACTTCCTATTTCTAAGGTGCTCGATTGATATCTATTACATTGGAGGTATTTAACAGTGGTTTTCAAGTAATCTAGCTAGTCTACCTTCGGGAGAGCTTGCAAGCTAATCGTGAAAACACGCAGACCACAAGCCAAATCTTAAACATAATGCGCTGGCTTGCCGATAACGAGGAAAAACGGTGGTCCTCAGTAAATGGCTTCGTTCAAACGGCTAAAAATAAAGGCGGTGCTAAAATTTCAGTCAAACTAGGCTATGTAGATCTAATGTGGTGACCGTCTGTAATCACAATACAGTATGCAATTGGAATATTGTGTAGTGGACTTGTTCATGATTAAGATTAGAAAGATAAGCAACGGTGTCATCCGACCGGCCAAGACAAGAAAGCACCATCTATTAAAGTGTTTATCATGTGAAAGGGGAACACCATTGATGACTCCCGAACAATGACTTATGAAAATGACTGAAGATTTTTTCATGA
>MQTX01000174.1:385646-410989 GCA_009735665.1 Angiostrongylus cantonensis | reverse complement strand
TGGTTCGATACATCGGCAGGCCACCGCGAGTCATTGTAAAGGCCAGACATGCATTCAATCACCTCCAACGATACTTAATGAAGTCGAATGCACGGCGCATCCCTCAGGGATTGATCAACGCCGAGAGCTTTATCCTTTTTTTATCATGTATCGAGGACCAAAATTTGCAGTCGAATTTAAGATACATAGTATGGTTAGTAGTGATTTCCAAGAAATAATTCCCTCATAGGATAGAACTCGGGAAAATGCCTGTGAGGATACCAAAGTATGTTTTCTCACAGTTCTGCACAAGTGAATAAAGTACTGAAAATAACAATTTTCACGAATGAATGTTTTAGCATACGCAAGTATTGTAGGTATTACAGTATTCTTAAACAAGCTTGCACATGACATAGACCACTTGAATTCCTAACAACAAAGAAGCGGTGTGAAAACTCTCGGCAATGATTTCTATAGAAGTGGTTCCTTTAAACACACGACATAAATCACTATAGCTGTATTTTAACCATTGATCGCCTTCAATGAGCTATTGTCAGCCTGTTGCTCGTAAGGCGATGTTGTATGCGACGTAAGACCAGATTGGCAGGTCAAACGCGCAGTGTGGGCTAACTTATGCTTTTCCAGGTCGATGGATTCAAGGGATGAACTTCCTATTTCTAAGGTGCTCGATTGATATCTATTACATTGGAGGTATTTAACAGTGGTTTTCAAGTAATCTAGCTAGTCTACCTTCGGGAGAGCTTGCAAGCTAATCGTGAAAACACGCAGACCACAAGCCAAATCTTAAACATAATGCGCTGGCTTGCCGATAACGAGGAAAAACGGTGGTCCTCAGTAAATGGCTTCGTTCAAACGGCTAAAAATAAAGGCGGTGCTAAAATTTCAGTCAAACTAGGCTATGTAGATCTAATGTGGTGACCGTCTGTAATCACAATACAGTATGCAATTGGAATATTGTGTAGTGGACTTGTTCATGATTAAGATTAGAAAGATAAGCAACGGTGTCATCCGACCGGCCAAGACAAGAAAGCACCATCTATTAAAGTGTTTATCATGTGAAAGGGGAACACCATTGATGACTCCCGAACAATGACTTATGAAAATGACTGAAGATTTTTTCATGACGATGCACTGGTTGAAATGGAATGAAAAAGGAAGCGATTACCTGATTTTATGCTGACTGAGATCATACACATTAACTGGCAATACCAGAGAGCCATTCTCAACGTCGGTTTGTCAATTCGCAATGTATCACGAAGAAAAACGTATCCGACTAGAATAGGTTGGACGCTTTTCTTTATAGGTGTTTTTTCAAAGTGCAAAAGCTGGACCACCACCTCAGTGCATGACCTCTCGTAAAAAAGAAAGTTGCAGAATTCAAGGAGCAAAACTCTGCTATCAAAGCGAGTTAGAGTTTGTTCACATGATTATAGAAAGACATGGTTATCAAAATCAAGAAAGAGTGTGGTCGGCTTACCCAACAACTTCACTAAGGAATGTTAGAAAACTAAGAAATTGGAAGTTACTATGAGACTCTCTCTGGTAGTTCGTCTAGTGATATTCCAAGGAATCGCATGAAGCTCAAGCAGTGGTTAACTTCTGTCCAACTTTCGCTGCTCTGTCAAGTAGTGATAGAATGTTTTAAATAAGAGTGAAGTAACGATATTTGTTGAATCCGTAGAGTGGGACAAACGCATCAATAACGCCAACGGGGCATCGCGTACTACAGCTCCGCATGTTCACTCGGAACACTTTTTGTATCCAGGAATCCTGGAAATGATCGTTCGCGTCTGATACGTCCACGATTTCCAGCTTTCTCTGCTGTACCTCTTATTATTTCAAGGATAGCTGTATCATTTCAACGGTTTTCTCATTCACACGTTGTTTTCCTGAATTCACGCGCTGTGGTTGAATATTTCTAGATGCTTCAGCCAAGTGCATCAGGTTCGACATTATGAACGATTTAATTTCAAAGTTTAGGAGAAAGGTGGACGCCTGGGAACGTTTCAACAAAACCGAGGGTATAGTCAAGAGGACAAAAATTATGCGATTTCCGCGTCGGCTTTTTCGTCTCTGATTCATTCCACCTTAGCCTACATGATAGAAAAGTCAGTATTACGCGTTACATAAGGCAGAATGAAGGATAGGTGTTATTTTAATCATAGCTATCGATTTCTCTGTACTGGCCCTGTTTAAACTGCGTTTTAAAGTAGCACATAACCGAGTGGAAATAAAGCTTAGGGTAAACGGGATCTTATTCTTGCTAGAATTGCCGTTTCGGGGAGTGGATTTTGCCTGTCCCGAGGAAGTTGCAGTTTCCTATTCATTTGAAATGGCTATTTGTCACCCTAGTTTCAGAGATCCTTCCTTTTGCTCTCTTCCTGGGAACACAGTGATGGCTGTTCAAAACATGTCTCACAAGCGCCCTTTTTGTGTGTGAGAGGAAAAGGAGAGCTAAAGCAGTATGATTTTTTTTATTTGATGTTTTGAATCATTTGGTGATATAGCAGTTTTCGGAAAGGGTAATTTGAGCCGTCAAAAAATGGAAGCCATCTTTCTTTCGGTTTTTCTCGGGTAAACCTAATGTACACTGACTGTTCGTTCAGTAACTCAAAACATTTATCCACTTCTTGTGCTGAAAAAAATGATAGATTGGTAGAGCATTCGCCTATACATCGACAGTAAAATGACGGAAGGAGATCGAATACAGTAGCTTCAACTTCAGAGGTGACAGGAGCTTAATATCAATCGCTATCCCATTTCAGGCCCTCTCTCGCCTGCGTAATATTTTCCAGACAGTTTGAAGACTGAGCAGTTTAGGTGCTTCCTGCCAAATCGAGAAGCCATAATCCTCCTACTACATAAGAAATTGGAGGTTAGCTTGCACTATAGAGTCATTTGATACGTTTCTATGAAAGGCGGTAATGTCGAAGGACTCCATTCCGTTCCCACTATTAGGATTGTTATTAGATGATCCTAGAATATTTGGGTGCTCGTAAGATGGGCCCGAATATGTTTCAACAGCTGGGTAAGTAAAGCTGATAATGGGTTTAAACTTGGATATCGATGGATCGGTATATGATGAGTATGAATTTGGTGTACCTGGTCGCTTGTAAATCACGAAGGACGCATATGTTTGCGAAATGTGTAGAACATTAGGTGTTCGTATAAAGAAGCGGTCATCGTAGAGCTAAATGAAATTCTCGACTAGGGGCGGATAAAACATAGACGCATTACGGTGAGACGTTGAAGTAGAAGTTGCTATTCTCACAGCGGCACACAAAAGTTCAGCACGCAAAACTATCGAAGCATTTTGGGTAAATTCTAAGAATCCAAATATGAACTGCAAGGAGGAATGTCTCATTACCCCACAAAAGCTCAAATAATATCTCAGTGGCTCATTATCCACTCGCATGATCTCTGTACGATTGGTATCCAGGGTGAAATACCCAGTGGAAATCTAGTAGAGAGCGGTGAGTGCGACAGGATACTGTTTTATATCTAATAAGGTTGAAAATTATATTTTGCGGTTTTTCTGTTGAGGTTCACGAGCTGTTTGGCTGACTTAGTTGAGCTTAACCTAACGTTTCCATTCTCTGAAGAACGCAAAATCCACCAAAATATCACTTGTTATAATTAAATAAAAGCTCTAAATCTTCTGGCGTTGATCATTCCCTCAGGGGTGCACCATGCATTCGACTTCATTAAGCTCGTTTAGAGGCAGGGGGAGACTCGTTTGGAATGTATATCTGGTCTTTAGAATGACTCACGGTGGCCTACCGTTTTATAGAGCCAGTGCTGCTATCCTCCCAGACAAGACTGGTACCAATTTGCTGACCTCGGAAAGATGGAAGGTATGGCGGGCCATGGGTGCTGTGATCTATTCCGCTTGTGTGTCGCAAGGCGCCTCCGACCGCTGCGCCACAGTTATGGATAAATAATACGTAAAAACGACTTCATGCGTGCTAATCAAGGAAATAGCGTATTGTTCTTACCTTTACGAATCGTAAGAGAAATTTCGGATGCCAAATAAGGTGCCTAAGGCTTTGTTCTTGTAAGAACAAAATTAATGTTTCTTCTTAAGCCCTACGCACTATTCTGTTAATTATTGCTCAACGTTACATACGGTGATCTTCATTTGTTCCCGAGCGGAAATTGCTGAATCGTTGAGGCAATACGTATCCGTCAAGCAGTTATTCTCAATGACAATTACGAATGGATTGCAATGTGCTATTTTCTTCATAGGGAGTTCATTTGATAGATACGCCTTTACGCATGGGATTTTTTCTATCGTTTTGTCAATAATGAATATGAACGCTTTCACCTCCAAATCCACGTTTAAAAGCATAACCATTCAAAGAGATCGAAAAATTCATGTATGTTTCAGACGGTCAATCATTTCAGTTACTATAGACTCGGTTAACTGAACATCTGTTTGTATGGTAATATTTATCTTCTGGATCGATGTGGTATCCACATGATTCCATTTTTTGTTCCGTGACACTTGCTGGTGGCGTAGTGGACAGGTTCACCATTTCAGCCAAACCACTTACGGAGAGGCTGCTAAAAACTCAGGGCCAATGGAAGCTGCCTGGATCAAGAACTATAGTGACGATCTGCATCTACAACGCACGTACACTTGCATTCGAGTCCTCGATAGAAGACTCGCTCATACAAGCAAGAATGATAAGGTACGACGTCATCGGCCTGGCCGAGACGAGACGACGCCACCCATTCAACGGCGTGTATGACACTAGAGAAGAACTGTTCCTTGGAACATGCGACAGTAGAGGAGTCGGTGCCGTCAGCGTTCTCGTCAACACGATTTTGTCCACGAACATCGATTCATTCGAACAGCTTACAACCTGAATAGGACGTTTACGATTAAAAAGATGTGGATCAACACCGGCTTTGACATTCTTCGTCGTTTACGCGCCAACATCAAACTATGACAAAGTAGAAGTCGAAGCTTCAATGTATGAGATACATGTACTTGGAGAGGTTCTACAGAGAAGACCATACATTCTTTAAGGTCATCATCGGAGATTGCAATGCCAAGATCGGACCAAGAAGATCGTCTGAGGAACGTCACAGTGGGACCCACGGATTAGAATTTAACGAACAGGGTGAGTGGCACTCTGAGTTTATCATGGCGACCAAGACCATCCATGGTAACTCGCAATTCCAGAAGCCTCACCGCCAACGATGGACGTGGGAATCTCCCAATGGAGAGTACCATAACGAAATAGACCACATCATAGTAAATAGGAAGTTTTGCCTAGCCGATGTCGCTGTTGTCCCAAAATTTTACACGGGATCATACCATCGTCTCCTTCGTGCAAGATTTTATTTCTCGCGGAAAAGAGAGAAAGCCGCTAAATCTAAAAACCGAAGTCTAAGAACCACCACAAACTAGGACTTATTCAACTCACTAGTCGGCTGTTGGGAAGATGCCGTTGTCGACAGCATTGACGAGGAATATGATCGGCTCATTCAACATCTTCACGTTAGCGCTATGAAAGCTGAGAGCTCGAAGGTCACCAAGAGGCGTTTGTCTTAAGAACCTCTCGAGCTAATACGCCAGCGTGGAACCGCACAAGCTGCGAGCAACCGCGAGCCCGCCGAAGCTTCGCCAATTACAATACCAAGATGATTGCACTCTGACGCCGAGACGGAACAATAACAGCGTCCAGAAAGGCAATGGAGAAAATCATCCACGATTACTACTCAGATCTCTTCGACAGCCACGTCCATCAGCCGTCTTATGAAATAAAAGGGGATGGATATCTTGTACCACCGGTTCTCCCTTCCGAAATCTGACATGCCGTTTCGTCGGTGAAGAATCGGAGAGCACCAGGTCCGGAGAGGATAAGATCAGAACATCTGAAGAACCTTCCGCCAGTCCTCGTAAGCACAGGCCGGACATGTATTGCGTGTGAATGATAACCGATGGACAAGAGCTGTTAGTGACTGGATTCCTCGGGATGTGACACGTACTGCAGGAAGACCACCGACCCGATGGTCAGAGTTCTTCACGAAAAGCCTGGAAGAAAGATATGATGCTCGACGAGTCCCTAAACCGAGCAGAACCCAATGGGCTACTCTTGTTTACGACAGGGAAAAATGGAGGGTTTACTGGCGCCCGCTCGAATCACTCGACGATCAACGGGACTACAGGTGATACAGGTGAATGTTCAACGAAATTTGTCAAAACGTTGCAAATGCCTTTCCCAACTTTTGTAAATCAAAGCAGTGCCGCTTTTTTTTCTTCTATGCTTACTTGATAACTGATACTTGAATGGGCTCTCCTTACCTGTTGTGTGGGCCCCAGCAAAATCTCCATTTTTGGAAATGTGCTGGTTAAGCTATTGTGGCTTCCTGGAACCCCGAAGTTAGCCTGGCCAAAGTCTACCCCATTTCTTCACCACTACAAGAAGTTGCAGTCTTCGTGGATCTGGGAGAGATTTGCCACCATGCGACTTTAATACCAGGACGGTGATGGATTTTGGTATTGGTTTGCTCCCAGCTAGGCTTCGTGTTGAAGGCCGGACTCCTTCTTAGCTTTGAAGACCCTGCCAGGGAGATGAATCTCCCGCTGTATATCGCAGCCCGACACCCAGAAACACCTCCTAGCAACGATGAGGCAGTAAACCGCTGAGAGGTTTTTTCTCCACACACCCTGTAACACGATTTTTTAACAAGGCTTTGTTGGTTTAAACGTAAACTTCTTTGGTTTCATGGCCGGTGGGGCTCTGTAATAAAGGATAGCAGTGGGTTCGGTTTGTTCAGTGCGCCTGCTGAGCATCGTCTTTTAAGATATTTCTTAATAATTGTCAATATCGACTCGGTTAAGGCTGTTCTGCTTCTTGTATGCTTGACAGTACTTGTACCCATTTTCCAGTGCACCTTTATCACTGGTTTTCTCTATGAGGCATCACGTTTCGGCCTGTTTGACTTTCGGGGCATCCTTATATATAGCGTGGGAGCTCGAATGTGCTTCGAGACAAGTAGTAGAGTCGTTTACGCACTAGTAGAGCTACATCAGCTAAATTTACAACCAGAACTTTAAATTGAAAAATTTCATTGATTCGCAATCAGCAGCGGAATGTTAAGCAGCTACGCTACTTCAATTATTCTTAAGATTAAGAGATATGCTTTCAGGCACGTTACTCTTAACTACGTGTGAATTCTCGAGGAGTGCTTACCGCCTTATTATGTCAAGGGCACAAATAGTGGTTGATTCGTTAACAATGTGGCTTCTACTGCGAAGAAATTCAACTATATCGAATCGGCGAATGACCGCATGCATCGCTTCCAAGAACTTTTTCAATCTAGGAATTATATATATGCTTATAGTATGTGTATATTAAAGGAAAATATGCAATTAAAAGATGGGGATAATGCTTGATTTTTTCCGAAAAAATTGCCGTGTTGTCGTGTATCAACAGAATCCACACATTTTTGGGCAGAGTTGCCTTCTCATGTTGTCGGTGTATTTCTGATTAGTACAGAAGTTCCATCTCCTCAATGCGTCGCACCTAAATCGTTATTAGAAGCTTGCAGAAACATAAAACGAATATATTAGTGCGTACATAGTACTGTCTCTACAGTTCGGATTAGGCCTATTTGTTGATCGAGGATTTGTCGTGTCCACTTCCGTATCCGTGGCTCCCGCACCGACTGCAACATTTTGTATAGCAATAGTTGCTCGAAGACACAGTTCAAATAATTGGATTAGTAACAAAATTACCGATTCGATAACGTAAAGAGCTTCTAACTTCGAAGAGATTGCTGTAGGTAATCACAGGAACGATGCTGTGCGTGGAGACCAACTTTGTTCCAGCATATTCTGGTGAGCAGAATCTAAACAGTATGAGGTATTGGTACCTTAGAAGAGATACAAACACTGGTTACAGATAAGCTCTTGCCTGTAGCCAGTGTGACGCTTATCGCTTCCAGTTTTAATTTCGATTCCCGCAAAGCGACACCCGTCAGTAGATACGCCATCTTGATATTTATCAAGCACCACCTCAACTTTTGAACCTTTCGGTGCCTTAAAAGATACTGCTCTTAACACTAGCATTACTAAAGAATATTGAAATAAAGCGACACCCGTCAGTAGATACGCCATCTTGATATTTATCAAGCACCACCTCAACTTTTGAACCTTTCGGTGCCTTAAAGGATACTGCTCTTAACACTAGCATTACCAAAGAATATTGAAATATTGTAGACCTGGATCCAGTAGGTGCACATCTTGTGTTCATCTCTTCCATATTTTCCAAAGTTTCCTCTCTCACCCACGGTATCATCGAGGGTTTGATACGAATTGGTTGCTGTCAGTATCTTACCACACCCACTTGGCTGTAAAATAGGCTTACATCGTCCACATGTATTCCAAAAAACTGCCTTTTTCATGTTTAACTTCTTACTAATTTATCGCATAGCGTTCCTCCATATCCACTGGGACAAATGCATGTAGAACAACTTCTTGGATTGGGGAACCCACCATTCTGACACTTTGCTGAAGAACTCGCAGAGCATTTTTCTGAAAAAAAATGGTTTCAAGAGGAAGAATGAAGAACGATTTCAATAATAATAACACTATTTAGCGCACTTCTCACCGAGGCATTTGTAGTGTAAGTTCATCATAAGTTTCTCATAGAACGAAATGAATGGTGATCCAAGGGTTTGCAAGTATTTGATGTCGCGGGGTACCATAACGGGCTTATCATTCCGTGAAACGCTGTAATTCAAACGACCATCACTCGTGAATTTGTACCGTATCTTTGAGTACTTGACGAACCCTGTCGCTCCGTAATGCATCACACCTCCATAGTCGTAGCTCAGATCATAGTTGTAGTTGGCATGCTCAGATTGTTTTGTGAATTGAGATAACCAGCCGTCCTAAAACATCTTTCCACTTGTGTACACTTGTAAGGTGAGAGTATCTCAAATTCACCAGGAAGTTCTGCGTATGAAGAGTAATGTAATTATCGCGATCATGTCTCGACTGCATGTGGAAGAAACCCAAAGCATGACCGAGTTCGTGAGCAGCTGTTCCAACCTGCGCGAAATAGCAATGTTATGTAGCCAAATTTCCCAAGTTCACTCCCGATTATAAAAAGTTACATAAAAGGAAGTTGTCCAGAAATAATTTCTGTGATCATACCGTCTCGCATCCACTTCCTAGTGACATACCCTGAGTGCCTCCAATTCTTCCAACATTAGACCAACACCCGTCCTCCTTGAAGACGACAATTCTATCCGGAGCTGAAAACTTTGATTTGAAGTTTTTCATTTAAATTTTGAAGTTTTTTTTCAAATAGGCCTCTTTCTAATACCTGTATTGCTTTCGGCAAAGTTAATGCACGTTAAACTCTGCCAAAGTTCGGCAGCTTTCTTGAAAACCCTCCTCGCATCTTGTGCTAAACTCAGGTGTGAATTTGGTTACGCTTAGCTTTAAGCAGTTTTTCATTGATAATGCATTGATAAAAAACGAACATGCGTTCCAGTGGAAGGAATAAGACACTCCATTTGACCACAGTGTCCTGGGGTATCTGTTGTCACGATATGCTTGTCGTTTGCTGCGTTTGACTGCGTTCTCTTTAACGTCTTCTATGACCTCTTCGGCTTGTTCTCTAGAAACAACTACAGCACCTGACACAACATTTCGAACTATGAACAGAAACACTAGGAGGAACGAACTTAGTGAGGAGCATGTCTCCTTGAAACAGAGCTCTATCAATTTTGCTTTTCTCATTGATTTCTTCAATTGTTTCACCAATGTTGTCCTTTTTGACTTCCACGTAATTCTAAAACTCGAATTCACTCCTTGGTTGGCCTCTGAGAGATTATATGCTCACCTTCATTGCTTCCTGTAATTCAGCTTTCCGCTCTGGAGATAGACCGAGTTCTTGTTTGATTTCTGGTTCCATCTTGTGCAATTGCTCAAGAAGCCTCTTCGTATTATCAGCATTCGGCTCCTTGAAGAACAGTATGATTGTGAAGGAAGAAAACACTCATATGCTGATTATCTTTTAGTAGTGCAGTTTCTCAAATATTCTTACGCCTTTGAGCTTCTGATATCCTTGCTCTAGTTCTTCTTCGAATTTATCATCGTTAGCCGAACGTTCGTCTCTCGGGTCGGTACTGTGTAGAACCCCTGCTTGCATACAGAGGACCAGGAATGAGAATAGTACAACTTTCATCCTAAAATCAGGTTGTGGAGAAGTGTGGAGCTCGGTAAATCAAAATAAGAGAAATGGAGGCAGACAGTGCCGTCTGACGATTCATCTTGATTATATACGGTTTGAATGTTTATTCCATGCATAACCAACGGTTAAATTCTAGTCAGGACGGTAACAAAGCATACTGCTAATTGCTCAACTGTTGTTTTTAGAATTTGTGCTAAATATTTAAACATACTTCAAATTTTGATGGATGAAACAATTCTCCTTTCTGTTATTTCAGTGATCCATTGTTCACTTATGACTTCCAAGCCTTCTGCCCGTGTTTGTTTAATCCAAAATACTTGAAAATCAAAACAGCTACCGTAAGGTAGGTTTTTCATAGTTCTACGAAAATGGCGCACTCCACTTTTTTTGTTGGTCACCACCTCATTGTCTTTCTTTTACACGACCCGTCTTTCACATCTACTGTGCGGGTTCCAGCACTTTTCGCATCTGATTCGGTTCCTCACATCCACCATCCATGAAGGTCTACGAGCTTTTTCTTGTGGGTTTGGTTCTTACCCGACGATTTTCGACTTCGTTACAACTTTTGTTGACTGCTGCTCAAGTCGATTCTCCTTGGTTCCTGAAATAACCGTTGGCGAGAGCTTATCCATACTCCCCCCATTTTGTTTAAGTTAATTTAACATATCGATATTTTTAAATACAATGAAGGATTTTCAAATTTTCTCGAGCAGCTAAAGTCGTGTTGAGAACTCATAACTGAACTTAAAGTATTTGTTGTGCTTATTCCGTCCTTGGTCGTTGTTTAAGATTTTCATTCCTATTAATCGCTCGGACAAAACGTCTACTATCATTTCCTATTCCAGACAGAGAGAGGATCCGAGAACATCGTGTGGCATAACATTCCATAAAGGTATTATATTATACGCAGTTGATCATGACGGAATCCTTTAGCACGAAACGATGGCGGATTGGTACCGCCTTGCCTAACCCCTCTTCTGACGTCGATATTAATCTCATTGTAGAATGGTGATAATCATAATGCTTACTTTTTTTATTTACCACCTACTTCAGTTTCCACGGCAGGGTATTATGCGAAATCAATCACAGCGATACCGATATAATGACATAACTTGGACCTTGGACCAGATCGAATCACGGCTTCCCTCTCTGGAAGCTCGCGTATTACACACTGCGCCATGGAGGCTCTAGCTCTGCATTCCTCTCAGCTAGGTTTCTGTCTACCAGTGCCATCGGCAATCACCAGTTAACGAGAGTGATCTGGGCAGCCCACATCAATATTGAACCCGGTTATGCTGAGGCTGCAATCCCGGTTCAATCTCATTAACAGGTGATTACCGATAGGAATTTTCCATCAATACGTATGCATTTCTCGTCCAAATCCGGTAGTCTCATTATCCACTTCACTGCGGCACTAAACAGCTTTGGCGATATTGTGTCGCCTTGTCGGATCTCTTTTCCAATGGGTTGCTCCACTAGTTGCGCCTCGTCCAATATCTTTAATATGTGCAAGATTATGTGTTCGTGAAAAGGTTGTAGAGCGTACCCAACAAGCGCATCGGGCCACAGCTACGAAGATTTCTTCGGTCACCTTTCTTGGACATGATGACTGTGCGCGACGTCCTCCATTGCTCTGAGATTTTTTCCTTTCGAATGTAGGCTCTCATATGGTTTTCGACAATACGTGTAAATTGTGGCTTCCAGCACTAAGGAAATCGGCGATGATATTATTGGGTCCTGGAAATGTGCCTTTTTTCGTGCTTGCTATGGCATCTCGAACGTATGACGGAAGAATTCGAGGTGGTTTTCTCCAGCGGGATATCAGCGTCCAGGACATGGATTGTGAATCGGAAAAGGTTAGTGTAGAACGTTTCTGTTATCAATTCCATATCATAACGGAATGTTTTAACTATCCAGTCTTCACTAGATGCTGAGATGTTCGCAAAGCATGTGCGGTGTGCCGGATCGAACCATGATTTCCCCTTCCGAGAGGTCGCGCACTGCACAGTATGCCATGTAGGTCCTTGATCTGAGTTGTTCTGTGCTGGTTTTCTATCTATAAGTGCCATTAGCAATCACTGCCGTTGACGGATGACGTGTAATGCTTCAGCCCCTGGAAAGGGAATCGGTGGTTCGATCTGGCACGGGGTCCAAGTTTTGCGGATATCTCAGCATGGTTGTGATTAATTTCGCATAATACCTCGCCGTGAAAATTGTAGTAGATAGTAAATAAAAAAGTGAGCACTGTGATCCCATATTTATTCATCAAGGCTGACAGCGAAACATTACAGTCGCACAATTACCGACGACATTTTTTCGAAATGCTTCTTTTCTCTGCTGCTTCCAGTAGTTTCTTGTGTCTATACCGTTGTAGATCTTCCCGCAAAGCTCCTCTGCAGCTGGCAATTTACTAATAGCCGTGTTAAATATGTTGCATTAGAATCGAGCTTCAATTTCCCTCTTTTTCGAGCAACTCTTTAGTAGTAATTGAGATGCAATCACATCTTCTTGCTTGACGAACTGAGGTGAATTCTGTACAGCTTTTCAGTCCTTCGAGAAGCAGCGCGTAGTCTTCGATCGGGTCTTCCTTTATGTGTCACTCACATTTGGATAGAACTTCGTTCAAAATGTTCTCGTCGTATACAGCTAGGCTTTTTCCTCGTGGTCGATGACATAAATTCTTTTCTAGCCTACGGCTGAATCGAATCTTGGTCGATTGATCAAGATTGGTTCAATGGAATGAGATGTGTAACTCGACAGCATGGTCGATAAGACCGACAGGCGAAAATACTTGTAAAAGTGAGAGAAAGCCAATGTGACACAACTTGTTGACGTGTTCAAACACGCGTATACATGTTTTGTTCGTTTGTGTTGTCACTTTTGAGCGTGGCTGAAGCAGCTCACTTCCATTTCACTTTGCGATGCACACCGAGTGAGGGAACTCATCAGTTCCTTTGCAAGGTGCCTACAAGACTGAATTCCGCGACGTCAGGTTAGCCTTATGCCTGTTTAGTTTTTATTGAATGACTCAGCACCACATGTATCACACTGTGCGGTTGCCAGCACTGCTTGCATTCGATTCGCTTCCTCGCATCCACTACCCACAACGGGCTTCGATTTCTTTTGGCATGTGTGTTGGGCTGCTGACTGAGAGTTGTTTCGATTTCGTCACGAAATTCCTGGAATGCTGGTCTATTGAATTCTCCCTGAAATCCTGAGATACTCTCCATATGGCGTTACCTCGTGAATCAGAAGAAGTGAGGTTGTCCCAGGTAAGGTTACTGAGACTGATGACCACAGAGGGATCAGAGACATGGAGGGTCCGGTGTAGGGTCAAACTGCAATTAGTAGGTTGGGTTACCCGTGCGATGAACGAGATCACTATCGCTGCTCTAACCGCTCATTCGTGAAATAATAAAGAATTAAGTCCTACATAAGTCCTACATATACATAGAACACTCATTGCAAAACTAATGGATACTGATCGATTGGTCAGCATTTGCGTACTGTAAAAACTTATTCGATCTCATTGGACTAATTAAATGAGTAATTACAATTGTGGTACTCTGAAAAGTAGCAACGGTTAGGTGGTCCAAAATTGGTCTTTAGACTTAAACGATGTGCTTGAAAACGAGCTGAATTGACACATGTGTGGAATGGATATCTTGTCAGCAGAACGTCGCTAGTTCGATCCTTGTATTTGGCGTCTTATTCAGTCATGTAATCACGTCCATCTTCTGACTTCCCAAGAAAGTGGACCGCGAATTGCGTTATTTGGAACATTCATCAATCATGAGAAATTCATCTCATTGTTATATTCAACGACTATGTTCGGACTTCATATACCCAGTTTATGTTCATATCGAAAGCAAATGTGCTTTGGCTGTGAGCATATACGAAGTTTACCATTTCTTTGGCAATCATTGAAGATACGAGCAAAATGAAAATGTATCGTGCTCCATAACATATCTATGGAAATAGTCCATCCGTATTGCTAAGCAGTAATTCATGGATGGTCGTAATGCTGTGAAACGTACCCGTTTACCGAGTACGGTTACCGGCTCTACTTTTTTCATTGATCGACACATCGATTCACTGCTCTTTTTATCGATAAATTGACAACCTTTTCCTCGCGGACGCAAGCACTGTGTTAGCTTCGTAACTTGTGCCAACGGAACTAGTAATTAACCCGCTGAACTATGTGTCTACGTCTATGAGATGCAATCACATCTTCTTGCTTGACGAACTGAGGTGAATTCTGTACAGCTTTTCAGTCCTTCGAGAAGCAGCGCGTAGTCTTCGATCGGGTCTTCCTTTATGTGTCACTCACATTTGGATAGAACTTCGTTCAATAGAGCTCTGTCGCGCAATCACACGAAATAATAACTCAGGAAAAAAGCAAGGAAAAACAAAACGCATAACGAGCTTTTTTCTGGGGGAAGTGAAGTGAATTCACAAACGAGTCGAGAAGGACATTTGTATCTTTTGCTAGCAACAATTTCTGCACCTAAATAGACAACTTCTTTTGGTTCAAACAATTCCTAGCTCTTCAAGTGCCACATTCATAAGCATACCCTGTTACACCGTCCTCTTTGTCTCCTTCGAACAATGATTCTGTGGTTGTACTACACGAACACGGTTACGTAGTCTTTTCGAAAGAGTCTCGGCAATAGCGATAAAAGTTTTCGGTATTTGGGGCCAAAGAAAAAAATTTGGACTCTGAATTGCTTCATTTACCATGTGCCAACTCTTCAACATCATCACGCTTTGGAGGTCTGGAATCGTTTTATTTGAACGCTAGCAACGAATAGGTCCGCCCATCGTTTGGGTGGTCTTCCAGGAGAACGTTTGCATTCTCTTGGTCTTAACTCCACTTTACTGTGAATATACATTAAAAGCTAGAAATAAAACAGTTTTACATTTTTAATCTTATCTTCACCTATATTATAGCTACGGTGGTAGTTCGATTCCACTCTGGCCCAACCAAGCCTCTCATCCCTCCGGGGTCGGCAAATTAGTACCGGACTTGTCTGGGAAAAAACGCTTTCTGTAATCCAATTGGGAACGGTCCAGCCTTGCTATCTCAGGGCTCCAGGGAAAATTGCTTGGCCAGCAATTTACGACATTCTAGGTGAAATGAAAGTCGTCAAGCAGCAACCGAAGCCATTGGTAAAGTTGGAAGATCTTTGTGGACGATGGATGCAAGGAAACGAAGCGAATGTGAGAAATGCTGGGACCCGCACAACACACGTGAAGATGGGTCAAATAAAATGAAATAAAGAATAAAAGAGAATAGTTTTACCTTCTTAAAGCAATTTGCTGTTAAATTTACTGGAATATTGTCCATCTTGTCTCTCACGGTCGTGCAGGTGACACTAAGACCTGCATATTCTTCGTACCAGTCACTCGAACTGCGTCCAGTTTCCTGGTTAGTTTCAGTGGCGATCTCTGACCACTGGACCTGTTTATCTTGCTGTTGAACGGTTCCCATCACAAAGAACTGAATCGTTGACCATATAAACACAACGTGCTTGACCAACCTTATTTCCAACGTCATTGTGCTAGCGGCTAGCCTTCGATCAACTCAAGTCGGAGAGCCAGACGTTCGCATTTTAGTAAAATGAAGGTGCTCTTTCATTACCTTCCGAATGTTGGATTCCGCATCAGTGAGCCACTTGAAAGAGGTCCATGAGGAGGCGGATAGCCTTCAGCCGCATCAATCAAATTTCAAATGGCATCAATTCATTCCTGGATAATCTATCTTCACCCCCATTTCACTTTATTTCTTGTTTTGCGCACTGTTTCCAAGAGCTGAGCTGAAAAAATTACATGACGTATAATCTCCTTTTCGAATCCCGTTCCTAACTCGGACAGTTTTGCAGAGTGATGAAATTCCGGTTGCCCAGTTTCTGATACTCCTTTATTGTTAAAAGCTTCCATTTCGGTTTTTGTCTTATAGGAATCGAAGAGCTCTTAACGCATTAGCTGAGAGACGTAGCGTCTTCAAATACTCGTAAACAATTTTCTTCACCTGTATCACCTGTAGTCCCGCTGATCGTCGAGTGACTCGAGCGGGCGCCAGTAAATATTCAATCTTTCCGTGTCGCGTGCAAAAGTAGCCCAGTGGGTTCTGCTCGCTTTAGGGACTCGTCGAGCATCATATCTTTCTTCTAGGCTTTTCGTGAGAAACTCTGACCATCGAGTCGGTGGCCACGCTGCAGTGCGTTTAACATCCCGAGGAATCCAGTCACTAATGGTTCTTGTCCATCGGTTATCATTCATACGCATTACGTGTCCGGCCCACTTCATCTTCGACTGCTTGGCGTACAGAACGGCATCTTTGATTTTTGATCGTTGACACAGGTCGGAGCTTCGGATCTCATCCCTTACTTGTGTGAAACGGGATGCACCTAGCATCGTCCCCCAATCTTTCGAGTGCGCGTTCGATAACGCTGAGTGATCTTTCATCCTCCTTACCCAGCGACCAGGTTTATAACGCATACGTTAGGGCAGCAAGAACCGTTGAGTCGAAGAGATGGGCACGGAGACGGGTGTTCTTCGCACTGTTCACTACATCCTCGACATTCTTGAAAGTTAACCAAGCCGTTCGTTTCCTTCTGCTCCGCTCTGGAGCTAGGTCGTTCAACATGTTGATATCCCGACCTAGATAGACATAACTGGAGCATTCGGCGATATTCGTCCCGTTGAGTGTGAATGAGGCAAGCGAAACCATTCCGTTTCTCATGAACACGAATGATCCGGATGATCCGAGTCGATGGTCCACGCTTGTTATTCGTCTCGATGTGGCGGCTTTGCCTTCGTGTCGAGTCAGGTCTCACTCAGCGGGCCATCCCCTCGAATTCGAGGCTCTGATGAAGGCGAAGACGTCTAAACTTTAGCCGAAAATAGATATACTTATCAAACCTCGTGTAAGCTTATCAAAGGAAGAGTACGTATTTTTAACATTGACGATTACAATGTTGACTTTTTACCTACAGCTTTTTACAACTTTTTACGGCAGGGTATTATTTGTGAAACAACCAGGATGATGCTGAGATATTTGCAAAACTCCGGACGGCAGGTGTCCCTGGTGGAAACGAACGCGCTATTACCCTTTCCGGGAGCTAACTACAGCCTCACCTTAATTGAGTTAAATGCCGCATTGGGCTCTCCAGACCAATCCCGTTGTCGGGTAACTGCTGATGGCAATGATCGATAGAACTAGCAGAGAGATAGGCGAAACGGAGAACCTCCATGGTGTGGTGGTGAACGCATTAACTTCAGAAAAGTGCAATAACCCGTTCTTTCTCCACCGCAGACACCTGCGGTCCATTGTTTTGCAAATATCTTGGCATCATTGTGGTTAACGTTTACCTTTATTCAGCCGTATTCAATGTGTTGGAGAAGAAAATTCCTCATGGCTATGGAGGCTTCCTCAATCTGTGGAATCGAAAAATGGCATAATTTGAGTCGTGAAAAAGTGAAAATCTTTCTTTTCACCGATCTCATAATGGTATGTTTTTAGTGAACAACCGCTTTCTAATTCTTTCATATAAAAGAAGCGGCTCTTTAGAGACGTCTCTCTAACTTTCAAAAGCTATCACCTCAAAAATTTATCAGTTAATTTGTGAAATCTTTTAAACACCGTAGCAATGCCTAATTTCCTCTTGCATAACGACCGCAATACCTCCTTCGCAACTCGTCACTTCTGTCCCACTTTTCGCTCTAGAGTCCTTCTCTTCTATGTGTTTTATGCCCAGATTCTCTTTATTTTCGTGCATATTCGTACATTCGAGTGAGCATGTAGCGCAGTTCGTAGAGCCACCCAGCAGTGCACTTAGGTTCGATTCCTCGCACTAGCCACACCAAGCCTTTCATCCTCTGGGAGTTAACCACTAGGTACCATATCCACTTAGGAGGATAGCAGAACTCAATATATTGGCAGGCCACCGCGAGCACTTCTAGAGGCTAGAAATGCATTCAGTCACCTCTAACGACGCTTAATGAAGGTGAATTCATATCTTATCCTTTAGCGATTCCCGGTACCGAAAGCATTTTCATTAATACATTCGTCTGTTGCTCTACATATATGCCAATGCTCGGTACATGATTTGTTTCATGAGTTATTTCTGGCTAACATTTAAGGCTTGAATCTGAAAGAAACCGCTAGATGCAATGGAAAGACCACTTGTGGGAACCCGGAAACTCTTAAAAATATTGTAGTTTCTAGTCTACCAGGGTTGGGTGACTGCTTGAATTCCACTCGAACTTGTGGATGCGATCCTCTTCTATCTTAAGTTATTCGAAGAGATTTGTTCGGAAAGCTGTTGATTCACATAGATTTGATCAATATTTCTTGCTATAACAAAGAAGAGATCAACTACTTGAATGAATCATCAATGAAAACTACTTGGAATCTAAGGCGAAGCACAGACGTGGGAAGTGATGGCCATAAGATGCCAAACTGTAAGGTGCATGGATTGATTTTAAGGGATATAGATGGTATATAGATAGCTTTATCTCGTAAAGGTTGTGGGATGTAACGAGTGCAAATATTTACCATGTAAATTGCGTACAAGTTGTGTTTGCTATACTACATTTAAAATCTGAACTTTAAGATCTACAGATTGTGAAATAAATTTGTCTGGGTAGGGATGAGTTTTGAATATCTAAATATTTTGTCTAAACATGTGTTTGATGTGGCGGATAGCACAGTGGTAGTGATGTTCGTGCTATTTCGATTATGTTCCAGGCCATTCAGGCCTTTCATCCTTTCGGGGTGGGAAAATTGGTACTGAAATTGCCTGGGATAAACCACTCTCCGCATTCCAACTGGGAACGCCCCGGCCCGGCTATCTCAGGACTCCAGGGAAAACTGCTTGACCAGCATGCTATGACATTCAAGATGAAATGAACATCCTCAAGCAGCAAGCGAAGCCACACGTAAGGTTGGTGGAACATCTTCGTGGGCAACGCATGCGAGGAAACGAACAGAATACGAGAAGCACTGCTATCTGTACAGTAGAGTGAAGAGGGGTAAAATAAGATTAAAAAGTAAAGCATGTGTTTTTGGAAATATACTGTGTGGAGGTACGTTGACGAGAGTGCAGTCTGTGTGCTTGCTTTAGAATATTTTCGTGCCTTTATCATGGATTCACTGACTGTATGATAGTTGATGTCTTGACACCGTTTTCACAAGAAGTCTTACTGCGGAGCGAAAAATTTGCAATTAAAACCAAAGAGATGCACCGCCGGGTAAAATAGTTTGGTTTTGCTATGTGACAATTCAAACAACTGTGAGGTTCCTGGTTTGCCAAAATCTTTTTGCCATGTGGTCACCGATGCCATGCTTAGTAAGTGGTCGGTGGCAACATATTTCCCACGTACCGATTACGCTGGTTGTGTATCGCTCATCCAGCGGGCACATCTAGAATCTATTTGTAAACCAGCCTTTTCACATTTGTTAGATGTGATTGTAATAAGATAGAGAACTTGAACGGATGAACATCTTCGTGTCTGAGTATTAGAACTTTGAGGTAGTCCCACAAAATCTTCCTTCACTATCGTCGCCAGAATGCACTGAATTTTTTTAAAAATTTATTCCACCAGCAATGTACAGTTGCCAATATAAGCAAATATCCTTAATGTGGATTAGTTTTTCACTACTATGCGAAAGAAGCATCGGTTTCAATGTGACTGTAAGGCGTTAGGAGCTTGTGTTATGCAGTAGTTAGAGCTGCCTTGCAGTACGCACTTGGTCAAGTTGACTCGACCCCTGTCTTTTGAAAAACAAGCCCTGTATCTATCTAGGATGACAGATTGATTCCACACTTAGCTAGAAGGTTAAAAACATTGACTTGATGTTCAATATCCTCTTGTAAGCCATTGTATACGCCAGATGGATTCACTCACCATTCCAGTGTTTGGTGGACTCGAGTGCACAGCGTATCCCTACGTGATTGATGAATGATTAAAGTTTTATGAATAGAATGCCTTAAGCATTATATAACCATTTCACGGTAGTTTTAGTTGGAAGAAATGCTCAACTAGGAGCCGTCTAACAAGTGCTGAAAGACAGGGATACTGTAATTATTGCTCGGTGCCTGGTTCGAATAAGCATTTTAATGGTCATATTACGCCCAGTTTGTGTGTTTTTCTTTGAACCGCTGACTGATCACATCAAGACTGCTGCTACTGTGACGTTCTAGATGGTTGAGACAACTTTGTTCTACCCTTAGAAATTACTGCAGTTATTTCATATGCTTCGCCTCTGTGGGCCTGTACGCTTCCAGATATTTCGCTCGACTCTTTTTGCAACACTTAAGCGACCAACAAACGTTAAATGCTCGATTTCTTGTCAGAGGTCCATAAAAACACGTTTGTTTGGCCTTTGGAATGCTTTTGTTTTGTTTAAAATTTGGTTTCCTAGTTTAGATCATGATGGGTTTTGCGGACCTCTGCATTCAATGGCAAGGCTTCACATTCACCGATGCGCTTCCCAAAACACTCGTAACGCTTTAGTAACGCATCTTAAGAAACCAGTATTATTTTCAACATCTTCAAAACCACTACTATAATTTTTTCGTTTATAGCAGCAAAGGAAACTCTGGTTTGCGTGGAAAACTATCCCGCATCTCTTCCATGACCTGTGGATCAACCCCGTCTACATTCAGAAGTTCCATTGGATGTACCTTAATGGTGGTGAGCTGTTTACTTTTGATGAATTATGGTAACGCTTTCAATCGATTTTTTTTTGCTTTTTTTATATGAGTTTTGGTTTTTTGATAATTAACTTTGCTAAGGGGCGCGTGTGGCGCAGTTGTCGTAGGTGCTCTGCAGCACACAAAGGAGATCGATCCTCGTGCGCCTGGCCAACCAATCCTTCCATCACTTAGAGGTCGTCTGTAAATTCTACCAGACTTGTCTGCAAGGATAGCAGCACTGGCTCTACACATCGGTAGGGCACCGCGAGTGATTGTAAAGGCCAGATATGCATTCAATCACCTACAAAGGATGCTTAACGAAGTCGCATGCATGACGCATCCCTCAAGGAGTGATCAAAGCCGAAAACTTTATCCTTTATTATTAATTTTGCAATTTATTTTTTGCATGCTATATTTTAAATAGTATGCTTTCCTATCGGGTGCTAAAAGGTTTCATGTTCTTGATGGACGATATTTCCATGAATTTCCATTTTTTTAAAAAATAATACCTGTAATTTATTGCGGCGAAATTTCGAAATTTGAGCTTTTCATTGTGGTCTATTTGTCTGAAATTGATGATTGGCAGGAGGATGAAGCCAAATCTCAAAAATGTATCTAGGCTCTTCTTTCGCAACATTGCCAGTTTGGCAACAACTTTGAATAGCTTGTTTACTTTTTATTCCGTGCCTCTACAATATTCACGTCAAGGTATTATGCGGAATACAAGCACAACGAAGCTGAAATGTTTGCAAACTTAATTTGGTTTAATGCCGATGTTGGCTCTCCAGATCAAACCCGTTGACGAGTGCTTGCTAATGGCACTGATTGATAGAAATGGCTGAGAGACAGGCGAAACGAAGGACCCTTATAGTGTAGTGGTGAACGCGTTAGCTACCGAAAAGGGTAATAGCGCCTTCGTTCTCCACCAGATACCTGTGGTCCGGAGTTTCAAATAATTTGTTGTACTTAGCAGTTTGAAATTTAGGAGCCGTTTGAGGAATACACTGCTGGACCACTCTTAGCCACAACGGGAGAATGTGAGCACGAGATGTTTGAATCTTCAGATAAGAAGAACTAGACGTTTGTGAAGAACGACAATTCATTGAGTGTAGGCTTAAACGTGAAATTTAACGTTTTTGTGAAATTTAGAAGTGTGCGTGTAGCCAAGTTCGTAACGTAACCATTTCCTCTTTGTGTGCTTAGTTCATTGCTAGTTTTCGTTATTTATTTCTGTAATCAACTTAGCCTTTGGAATAGAATGAGTCTCAAACACCTTGCAACTGAGTGCAGATTTATGACGAAGTCTTGTGTTTACCAATTCGTTGATAAACCTCGCCATTCTCACATGCTTATGTTAAAGCCAGTGATTCGTTTCATGTCTCGTACCCTGTCACTTGTCGAAATTTATGTTCATGGGCCGTCCTTCGCTTGTCCCGAACTCAATTGTGCTTCTCATCAAAAATGTTGAGCTAACCTGTTTTTCACTATTGATAAGCGCATTTCCTTCGCTGTAGATCGTGTGCTTAGTCATCTTAGCGTCAAAGGAAGACATCAATTTGTTTCTTCATTTCTTGCAAAAAATACGGTGCGACACTGACGGTGTGCCACAACATTGCCGAGGATTGACCCCTTGCACTGATGCGCGTGGTTCTTTCTTTCTTTCTTCTTTAAAATTTTCTCGCTGAGCTGTTATTCCGATAATTTTGTTTATTCCAGTTTTAATGCACTTTATACAGAAAACTGATTGCATTCTTATTCCAACGAACTCATGAGCCTGTGCACACACTTATATAGCTCTTAGTGCGTGCGTGCGTGCGTGCGTGTGTGTGTATTTAGTACGAGTAAAAGTTCTTCTCTTTGTGTTCAGTTACTGTGTCATAGAAGAGTAAACTGGTGTATTCTCTAACAATTCTGTCGTTTTGTATTTCTTTACACAACTGACAACACAACTGAAAAAATGAGATAACTAAACCACGAGCGCTTTGTAACAATATCACAGTGCCTGTAGTGCAGTGGTCGCAGGCGCCATAAAATACACATGGGATGCATCCACGCGAATCATTTCCGCCAAGCCCTCAGAGCCTCCGTGTTTGCAAATTGGTGCTAGACTTGTCTGGGAGGATAGCAGCACTGGCTCGATATATTGGTAAGCCATCATTATAAAGGCCAGATATGCATTTAGTCACCTCCAAACGATGCTTAATGAAGTCGAATGCATGGCGCCTCCCTCAGGGATTGGTTAACGCTGAGAGCTTTATTCTCTACCCCCTATCACATTGTTGCGATGAAAAGAATATGGTCACGTTTTGACTTTGTCAGGCATGTTACTATCACACGTGACCTGGCGCCTTATTTCAAAATGATATTTTGACCCCGAGGGTGTGTCTTGCTCGCTACCCCATGTGAACAGCGCGTAGGCCAGACCCACTCGTAACATCACGGTGAGTAACCTTTCTGTTCAATATGATGTAGACCTTCATTTGACCGTAACATCCTAGCCCACCGTCTATTAAACGTTTGATCTTCACTAGTACTTTAGTCTTTTTTCCACCGAAAAATTAAAGTATTCTAATATAAAATACCTCCAGACTTTGAGGTAGGCGAAATCGCCGAAACGTCAGCCATCGACCAGTAACACCAACAACAACAACAACAACGACAACGAAGATATATACCAACCTCGCACCAGCTGAAGAAGGTCAGTTTATAAGATCATAAATAAATATATCAACTATATATGCCGAGGTTTAGAGGAAGTCGGTCTTTTGAGTTATTAAAAGGGTCATACTTTAATTACCCACCAGCCTGAATACTGCAGGTAGGGTCTAGTCATTGTGGTTCCCTGGAGGAGCCCGGAGGTTAACAGCCAAAGTCTGACCCAGGTCGTCACCACAACATGTAGTCGCCCCTTGTGGATTAAGGAGAGATTTTCCGCCATGTCACTAGTTTCAAACAAGGACAGTGGTGGATCTTGGTACTGGTTTACTCGTAGCTGGGCTTGCTGATGGAAACGCTGATGAAGTCGTTATCAGCTTGAGACGCCTCGCCAAAGGGATGAATCCTCACGCTGTACATCGCAGCCGGCACACAGGAACACTTCCCAGCCACAATGAAGCGGTCATATCGAATCCCTCTTTCTATGCGTTCGGTAAGAGGTCGATGAAAAATTGTATTGTCATAGTGCTGCTCTGATAGCAAGCAGACGAGGCTGTAATGTATGACGGATCCACTCCTTGGTCGACCAGCGCTGATAGGATTGCCTTCGTTTGGACATTGTCAAGCGTTTTTAATAGTCGAAAAAGGTTAGCACTTGGACCATGTGGTATTTTTGATAAACTTCAATAGCCTGGACGTAGTTTGGATGTGGTTCATGCAGCAAAATCCTTGTCGAATTTCTCTCTGCGACATTGGTTGGGCCTCATCCAACGTCTTTAGCTTGCTCGAGAGGATAATGTTCGTGAAAGGCTCGTGGAGTTCTAAACAAGCATGTCGAACTACAGTTAATATTTCCTCTGTCATCCTTTTTGGGCAAAGGTGTCCATGTGCGACTTCCGCCACCGGTCAGGGATTTTTTATTTTTGAAGACAGGCTCTCTAATGGTTTGCGAGAAGTCCGCAGATAGGAGCTTAGCGAGACAGTTTCCTTTCTCCTAATCCAAAATTTTCGATCTTGTATTCACGCTTGTTGGCTTTTCCTATACTGGGGTAGAAGTCTCCGACAACGAATTTATAATACGCTCTATCACTGCAGATAGGTTACTCCAATTGAAAGCAGAACCCATCTAATTGGTCCTTATGAGCTGCATGGATCGGTGAGTAGTAATCGATAATTATGATCTTCTTATGACGCATCAGTTGAAGACGGATGACGGCTATGCGAGGGGAGAGGATCTCGTACAAGTCGGCGAAATGGACAATATGCGTCTGGGCGACAAAGCCTATGGCTGTAGCACTTCGTGACGGGATATGTCGGTCTTCTTGATTTTTGCTCCTTGCAGTGCGATCACATAAACATGTGATTCGCGGCTTCGAGAATGACGTGAATATCGGCGTCGGCAGAGAGTGTTCTGTTATACGTGCAAAGTGAGATGCAATCTCTATGACGTGTCATGCGTGTATTCGTCAAATCCGGTTCCAGCGACATTCTGCGTAACCATAGGTTCGTAGCCTCTCACAGGTCATCTTCACGTCATAGACAAGAGCACGCAGTGCGTGTGGTACTGGGACTGGCCTATTGCTAGTTGAGTAGTTTCATAATTCCTGGAATTCTCACTTAACCTTGTAATGGCGTATCCAGGTCTTCACCATGATGTGGATCCGAGAGAGCTTTTTGGCTTTTTGATACTTTTAAAACTCAAAGGTGGGTAGTTAAACCAAGTTCGCAGTGGGGGGGAGGGGGGAATAAGGCGAGAATCAAAATTCAA
>MQTX01000174.1:311720-385357 GCA_009735665.1 Angiostrongylus cantonensis | reverse complement strand
TATATATCCACGGATCTCCCTCATATGAGGGAGCTCGAGCCGGTTAGTCGCGAGGCTACGTGGCGCGTCCCCAGGTGGTGGATAGGGGGTTATTCGTGGACCAAAAGCGACCTCTGCTTCCCTGAGACGCAGGTGGATTCAGGGGATGCAATATCCATTTCTACTTCTGGGAGAACCTGGCAGGCTACCCCGTGAGTATAACCAGCCCCCACGTTCAGAGCCCAGCAAGCTATGCGGTGGTATCAAATATGCTAAACACATTTTTAAAAAACGGGTCTCATTCCCTTGTCTCCGAAAGAGCCCCCAATTTCGCAGCGTTATGTAGGACGAGCACGGAGAGGCTGCTAAAATCTCAAGACCAATGGAAGCTGCCTGGATCAAGAACTACTATATATATATATATATTGCCTAAACACTTTACTTTTGGAAAACCCATGCGCTAGATGCGCACGGTTTTAACCTCGCATCCTACATTATCCTCACAAAACCAACCATCTTTAAAAAAGCGGTTTTCCACACACATACCTAAATGCATTAGTAACATGCCTGACAAAGCCAAAACGTGACCCTATTCTTTTCATCGCAACAATGTGATAGGGGTTAGAGAATAAAGCTCTCAGCGTTAATCAATCCCTGAAGGAGGGGCCATGCATTCGACTTCATTAAGCATCGTTTGGAGATGACTAAATGCATATCTGGCCTTTATAATGATGGCTTGCGACCTTGGGCTTATTAGACCCACGCTCTAACCGACTGAGCTAGCTTACCAATATATCGAGCCAGTGCTGCTATCCTCCCAGACAAGTCTGGCACCAATTTGCACACATGGAGACATTGATGGCTTAGTGAAAATGATTCGCGGAGATGCATCCCATGTGTATTTTATGGCGCCTCCGACCAATGCGCTACAGGCACTGTGATATTGTTACAAAGCGCTCGTGTTGCTTTACCATACTCAAAAGAGGGATAGGTTTCGACCGTCTGTGCTTTCATTCCTGTGTATTTTAGAACGAAAGTGTTTGTATGTATCTTTGTGAAAGTCTCTTTGTCTCTTCAGATCAGTAACATTGTATATACATTTTCGTTCATCAGCTGGCCGCACATAGAGCAGAATTTGCTCAATGCCTTAATGCGGGCGACCAGAACGAATCGCAACAGACCAGAAACGCTCTGAACGTCTACAAACAGAAATCGAACTACTTAGATTGAAGTGTGGTCAAGTTTCTTTTTAACCCTTTTTAAAAAATGTAGCTTCTGAAACGCCTTTCAAAAAATGAGCTATATTTTACTATTCACACGCGTCATAAGGGAAGCATAGTCACTGTCCTACTCTTTTGCTGCTTGGATTCTGGAAACGTAAGTGAAGCGCTCATTTATTACTAAGTGAATCGAGTAATGAACAACATAAAGCGGCAACTATGAAAGTGAATTCACCTTAGGTGCTTAAATAAAACGACTGTACGAATACAAATCTCCCATTTTTTCTCGTCTTTCAAAAATCACTCATCCTTCACCGTTGTTTTTCGCTAATGTAGATTAATGTTCTTATTCCACTATTCCTGTATAAGTTTGAGGTGCATTGCCTTCGTTTTTGTTACACAGGTAGTCCTCCAAGATCGAACTCTAGAGAGAGCTAGCTGCGTTCCGACGCACGAAATCTGCTCGTATCTCACCAAACCGGCAAAGCAGAGTATTTGCTGGAACACTGAGCGTGACAATCTCAGGTATTCCAGGCAACTGCCTGCCATCATTATTCTATCGTTTTACACATAAACGATAAAGCGATCGACGTTGATCAGTCTTCAAGGGAATACTCGTGCATTTGAATCCATTCGTAGTACCCAGGATCGACTTTCTATTAACCTCGGCATTGAATTGTGAATTCGTAGTGTTGCGGACTTTATTTGGCGCGTATTTACCAAAATTAAGTTAGTGTTTTTGTGATTCCAAACAAGTCTAGTACCCATTGATAATTGCCTGGTAGCAGTTCTTATCATCACCAGAAGAACTATCAGAGGCCGCCCACATTTCCACTATCAAGAAAGAATCTCTTTCCTTGAATTACATTGCCACTACAGTTACGACTTCTAAATGCTTTACTACGAACGACTAATACTGAAAGAAATACACAATATACCCTAGTTAGGCCACAGTGCACAATATATACTAATAATTTTTAATAAGTGCTTCAGCAGTCTAAGTAACAAGAAACCCATAAGCGGGAACAATAGAAAAAGAGTATATGGGAAAGTGGATTCTAGGAACTTCTACCACCAGAAATATAAATAAAGGACAGACGTCATGGGAAAAATTTCCTTTTAACATTAGCGAACTTCTGAGATCAGGAAAACAACTGCTTTGTCGGGAGAGTACAATAATCGCTTAAACAATGTGAAGAACAAATATGGAACTATTATTACCCAACAAATGATCGGAAAATAGCGAGCAAAGTCTCAAATTTACCAGTTTGTTAAGGAGCATAATGCAACTTCAAATCAATATCCACTCTTGGGGAAATCTGATGGTGTGATTTTCAAAACAACTTTGGATGTTGGAAGATTTCATGAATGTTTCACCTGAAAAAGCGATTACACCCTGGAATGAAAAATGGAATAAATGTATTAACTGATGCAGCCGCTCACCTTCCTTTCATCATTCATTCAGGGAGACTGGGAAAGCATATTCGTGCCACCTTTGCCCATTCATTCTTCATATTTTCGTCACTAAATTGGGACAAAATCAACAGATCGGAATGGATTCGAGTTGGGAACCGAAGGCCACTCACTTGTGCTCTACTATGCGAGGAAGTTCGTTCGGATGTTGTGTAACTGCATGACGTGTAACATGAAGCTGGTTGTCATTAGCAAAACCACAAAGCGAGCATTCGAACTGCTTCAGAAAATAGTGCCCCTTCGCGTGCTCAACAACATTTTTCAGCTGGGTCAGCACTACAGCTTTATTGCACAGCTGAAATTTATCGAAAGTGTTATCCGATTATGTTGAATTCGACTCTATGTCTTTCACACCTATCTGCTCCATATGATAAATATGAGTAACAGACTGTAAATAAAATTGAAGGAAGTTACCTGTCAAATCACCGGTCAGTGAACTCGTTATATCAAATGTGTATTGTAATTCAAAAGCTGAAGAGAATAACTTTTCATGGTTTGCGTTTATAAAATTTGCTCTGGGCAAGGTATCACGTCAGTATAAAAAGCCTAGGAAAAACG
Source organism: Angiostrongylus cantonensis (assembly GCA_009735665.1). Classification (NCBI taxonomy): domain Eukaryota; kingdom Metazoa; phylum Nematoda; class Chromadorea; order Rhabditida; family Metastrongylidae; genus Angiostrongylus; species Angiostrongylus cantonensis. Next base: position 382,127 of record MQTX01000174.1, on the reverse strand, counting down.
TTCTTTTTTCAAAATAGACTACCAGAGAGAAAATGACTTCTCACTTCTAGTTGAGTTATTTTGTTAACATTTTGCAACCATTCGACTGCTTGTCTACCACGGAGTCTAAGGTTGGCAGCAAAGAAAAAACAAAGAACAACTTTTCTGACCAAATCACTAGTCTGATGGAGAGCCGTGAAAAAAATGTTCCGGGTGAGGAATGCACTACAATCCGTCCGTTGCTTTAACTCACTGATATCGAACGCTTATGAATTTCGCTCTCTCGCAAACGTAAGACGATACATCGGATTCTAGAAACCTAGGGGCTCACAGAGTGGGAATTAGTCAGTGTGCTTCCGAAGAACTGTCTTTGGAAACATTTATTTCCAATTTTACATGACCCGCCATCACATGCTTGGGGCACAGCACTTCTTTCATTCGATTCGCTTCTCTCGCATTCACGCTTTACAGCGGTCTTTGATCATTCCACGTGTTGTTTGGGCTCCTTCTTGAGGATTTTTCTTTTTTGTGAATGTCGTAAAATGCTGGTCGGATCGTTTCCCTTTGAAATATTCGAGATAGCGGAATTAAGGCGTTCCAACGTGGCTTGAAGGAAAGCGCTGGTAAGGTGGTCAAAATGGTGACTCTGCTTTATGATGAACGGCATTCCTAACCACTGCGTTACCACTCTCCACTTTGGAAACATTATGTGTTCAAAGCTCCCATTCGCTCAACCAATGACTGACGTTTTTAGCCTGATGCTGGGTACAATTTTTTTTTTTTAATCATTCCATAATATATTTCACAGCTTACAGTTTAAATGTTACAGCTCTGAAATATAATTTCACAATAAGAAAAACTTAGAACCTTTATAGTTTACATTACTTAGACACAAGCTGTAGCCATTACTACCTCCACTTTGGAAACATTATGTGTTCAAAGCTCCCATTCGCTCAACCAATGACTGACGTTTTTAGCCTGATGCTGGGTACAATTTGTTTTTTTTTTTATCATTCCATAATATATTTCACAGCTTACAGTTTGTGCGGCCTCTAAAGTTCACCTCTTATACCTCCTATAGGTGCTATTGAAACAATACAAGCAAGCTACATGTCATGGGTGGGCTAAACCTAGGGCTGAATTAGATGTTTCGGAGCAAATCTGGAATGATGTCGCTCATTGCTTTTCTATGGCAGGTAAGCCAATTAATCTAACCTTTTCACACTTTCTCGACTTATGCAGAGACACTTATACTTGTAAATATGGAGTTGAAGTCCCTAAAAATTGAAGAAAATTCATATACAATAGAATCACAAACCCATTCATTCTCATTTGCTGCCACCATCGTAGCTAATAGATCCTCCATTTGTTGGTCACACATCTTTGAGTAACCGAATAAGGACGTGTATACAACTGTATACAACCCAATTATAAAGAAGGGAAAAATGTGTTTACACTGTAGAACTGGAGAATCTTGTATATAAGGGCATCTCAGGTAGAGTATGCCTCAATCGAGAGATGTTCCAGCAAAGATTTGGCTCGATGCGCGACAAAGACATCACATCGAGAAGACGAACGACTGTGGACACCGACTCTGATCATCGGCTCCCAGAAAGATGAAGGCGTCGAAGCCTTAGCCGAATAGATATTGATAACAACCTCGTGTTAGCTTATCAATGAAAGAAGGTACATTGACCACCTACACCGAGGTTAAATGAAAGTCGGTTTACAATTGTCTCTCTTCTACTCTTCAATCTTTCGTCTAAAGTAGTAGCTGTCTACAAATTATTGGTACATAGAGCTGTTCTATCTTCGAAAAATCGTAAAGTAGCCTCATTAAAATAAATCCATTTAAAATTCTAGCACTGGAAAGGTTTCCATCCCCATAAACTAAATTTCTTAAGCACCATTAATAGCGGTGGCTGTCCAATATTCCCCATCTTGAGGTAATGTCCAATAAATGTTTATCTCTTTAACACCATTCTATTCCTTTGACCAATGCTTCTCCTGTCCGTATCCACTAGTCACCTTTACAATTAGATACCAAATCCCACTTTGAAATAATTGTTTAGAAAATAGATGTCCCGAGAACCCAATAAGGGGCTGTCGATCCGCCGAAAGGTTACTGTTGTCGAAGATACAGCGACTGTGCACAACATTTTCCAACCACTCATCCCTTCAACTCCGGTTGACACGATTTAAGCGTGTAAAAGTCAGTCCTTGACCAAAAAATCTTTGTCATTTCTTTTGCAGTCGGATTCATACCTATCGTTGCAACGGATGGTTGTAAAAATATATAAAATACCAAAATATACTTAAAATATACCGCGCGAAGCCGACTACTGAGGGCGGACAGCATTGTGTTCGGATGGACAGCCTTTTCACCTCACACATAAGTTGGATACTTTCCGAAAACGTGGACTTATAGGATGTATACACTGCGAAAATGTATAGAAATGGGCAGAGAACACAGAGAAAAGGCGAATAATACAGTGCAAAACACAAAGAAGGACGTGGCCACTTTTTGCGGCGGACCATACAAATCACGCTGAGTCGTAGTGTATGCAAAAAAAAAAATGGCACCGTCCCACATGTCCGTTCGCTACAGCGTTACAAAACTAGGCGTCGTCGTAAATATAGTAAACTAAGAAGACACAATCACGTAACTTTGATGATTCTTCCCTTTCGCTTCCCATACCGTAAAAATTCATAAAATCGGCTCACTAAAAAAGAAAAAAATACTAATACTAAAATACTAAGGATTTACGAACGGATCTTTTTGGTGGCACCAACTGGTATAGTCGTCTTTTTGGAAAAAGCTAGCTAACTTACACGACATTCCTCTAAATCCGGGTCGCTTTTTTCCTCTTCATCTGCTGTGACCTCCGAAACTTGTTCAGATGACATATCTTCATCAGAATTGCAGGCTGATTTTAATGATGACTGCGCCCGATTCACTTTTACCCAACTTTCGGACTTAACATCAGCCGCAGAACCTTGTTCTAAAACAAATTAATAAGAATGATGATGTAACATATCTCATATGCTATCTAAATAACCTGAAGATAACGACGATGATTCTTCATGAGAACATGGCGCCAGGCGTTCAGTTACGATGTTAGAAGTAGGATTTGCTTCTGTATGACGCTTCTGTTTGGATGTATGAGAACGAACCTAAATCTATGGTAGAAACACCATGTACGTCAATTAATGCTATTAAAACTGTGTCGTAAATGTCCCATTGGGTTTGGTGCAGTTAATAGGCCTGTATTATTCATGTTCATATACGTACTCATCACAAAAATCCTTGGCATGAGAGCTGGTTGTCTAGATAAAGAATTTCTCTATCTGGTCATTGTCAAGCTAGCAGCATACAGGACAAACGATTAGACTTTCCATAATTTTCCTCCACAACCAATTTATAAACATGAGATCTAATTCACTTTCCAACACTTTTCTCTCAAGGCCACGTCTGCATATTTGGCTACTTAAACCTTAAACTGCACGAAACACAGCACAATATTCATTAGGCTAAAACTTTACAAGTCGTTTCTTTATTGAATTCCCTAGATAATTATAACATGGCGTGCTCGGGGAGCCGTACTTCCATAAGGGTCAGAGGTTGGCTAGCGCGATTCCTGACATATGTCGACGTCTGGCGGGATTTCCTCTTGGCAATCTCGCACTTCTTATCTTGGATTGTAATATCATGTCACAAAAACCCAAGTAAAATCTTACGCATTAATGCACGACTAACTAATTCTAGCGACAACTGTTAAAAACAAATTCAGAGCAATCAGGTTATTTATCGCACATCTTTTCTTTACACTCGAATCTACACATACTTGGACATTTGGAGGGCCCGTCCTCACTAGTTGTGCGGACCTTAGCATATTCTCCATTTACCGGAGTTTCGCTGGTTTAGCCGTTGTGGCTCCCTGGAGTCCCGAGGTCAGATTGGCCAAAGTCTGTCCCAGGTAGCCACTACGATCAGCAATCGCCGCCCATGTGGATCAGAGGGAGATTTGCCACGATGCGAATGGTCTGATACCAGGACGGTAATGGAACCTAGGATTGATTACTCCTAACTGAGCTTCTTCATGGAAACCCCAGACTCATTCTCTGCTTGGGAGGCCTTGCTGCGAGATGAGTACCCCCGATGTACATCGCAGCCCGACACCAAAGAACACCTTGCAGCCACGATGAGGTGGTAAACTCTTGGAAGAAAGCAATGCATGGTGAAAATAAAAACGAAAGATAAACACTGTTTAAAAAACCGCCAAAAAGTATTTTAAAGATGGAAGATACCTTGCTTCCTGATCTTATAGCGTGAGAAGGGAAGCATTTCTGCAACAGACAATCCCATATTTCTTTGGTTTCCGATGAAACGTTGTCAACTACATCAGAAATCTTGTCTCCATGAGCAAGAGCCATATGCCTGCGAATCTAAAAGCACCTTTATGGTAATACAGCCATTAATAAATAAATGCAAGACATCACAGTTTCACCAACTGTTGCTAATTTTTTCTTAGCGGCAAGAACCCTAACTGATAGATTACGCATTAGAAATATTTTTTTCATACAGAAATGAATTTCGATCACACAGCTACCATCCCCCATACTGAAGACGATCCAAAAGAGCACGAGAAATTGATCACGTCCAAGAGCCGTCATCAAGAGGCACAAGCGAAGCCGTATTGCGTTCTAGCATAGCCCTTGTAACAAAAAGTTTTTCGCACATAATTTCTGCTCATAACGAAGGGGGAGTCAATCACCTCAAAGACATCTCTTTGAATTATTCGGCTATCATGAGCTCGTCACATTACTATACTGCTACAAGATGGACAGCATACATGGAGAGAAATCATTACCAGTGGACAATCACTCAACAACAGTCCTGTGTAAATGAGCTCTGCAGAGTGGAGTTGCCTCATTTGAGCGATGCTGCACTGAAAGAAGATTCGACTCATACACCGACGAAGACACATCGGCTAGAAGGCGACCGACTGTGGACACTGCCTCAAATCATCTGCTCTGAGTAGGATGAAGACGTCGAAACGTCAGCAGAATAAAACTTGTATAACAACATCATGTAAGTCTAACAATTCAGAGTGATATATTGATTATTCACGCCGAAGTTAAGTGAGAGTCGGTTTCGTAACTTAAACGATAGTTACCATAAGTTGGGTTAGGAGTCAACAACAAATCATGAACAAATGATTTAAAAGTGATGGAGAAAGGGTAGGACTAAGTAATTGCTGTAATACTTGTTAATATATCGATATATTAGCGTTCATATTATTGAAACAAGGTCTTATGTGAAACTACGTCATCGCACATTTTGAAATACTTGATGATGAACCTTACAGAATATACAAAGCAGTACGTGCTTTTAACGGGTCTCTGCGAAACAATCAACTATACCACGTTCAGATGCTTGGCTTAATATCCCCTCCGTAGAACATCTACTACGTTAAGATCCATTTTGCAGTAGAGCGCTTAGGAATCTTCTAAGTATTACGTACGAAATTGGGCGCGGATGGTGTAGTTGTCGGAGGCACCCAGCAAAACGCAAGTGGAATCGATCCTGCGCCCATGGCCTACCAAGCCTTTCATTCTTCCGGAGTCAGCAACTTGGTACCAAACTTGTCTGGGAGGGTAGCAGCACTGACTCGATGCATCGGTAGGCCACCGTGAGTCATGTAAAGGACAGATATGCATTCAATCACATCCAAGCTATGCTTAATGAAGTCGTATGCATGACGCATCCTCCAGGACATAAGCGAAGACATGATGAAAGACATAAGCGCGTTCGAAACAAACCATTTCCGAGGAAGACGACAGTAGGGAAGGAAACGAAGAGATGCATATCAGCCCTGGATTGAGCCTCGTCATAAATAATTATGCACTCATGCTTACAACGAACTTTACAAAGGTATTTTGCAACAAACACTAATCAATTCTGAATTCGTCGTTTTCTCTCTCACCAATCGCGAGGTTGTTAAACAGCATACGTTTTACTTCCATACAATAACACACATACAACACAATCGTAGCTGACGTTCCGGCAGAATAGCCTTCTGCAGAGCCTTGAAGGGTGCACTAACACGCAACTTACTGGGTCAAACACTTCAACCGCATCAATAGAAAGATGAAAATCTGATAGATAGTTACAAGATCTACGGCTTCTCGAAAAAAACCCACCTCTTTCTTCACCAGTCCTCCATCGAAGAAGAATAGCCGCTCAGAGTCGCATATGGCTGACGAATGCAGCACCCCCATCAACGATCGATACGAGGGTAAGGGGCAAGATCCCGCGTGATCTGACAGTGATCTGACAATACCTGAGAGTGCGCGCTCGGTATTAGAATTGGGCCCAAGCTTTTCACTATCACAGCCCATTTCTAAAACAACCGTGCGTAGGATAGCAGGCAACCTTTATGAACTTCAAAATAGACTCCGTTATCAGGCTAAACAAAGGACAGCAAAAAGAGCTGAAAATCAAGAGGCGGCGGCATTACCGCCATCTCCTTTCCCTAGAACGTTTTTCAGACAGCAGGACGCTAACGACGAAATGAACATAAAATTCGGCATGTTCTCGGACGGTGTTCTCAAGACCCTTAATCACTACCGCGATAGAAAGTTTATCTCTAACCTCACAGCCGCACAAAAATGTGGATTGCGAGAAATTAGAGAATTAATAAATTTGAAAATGATAAGATTGACCGTTAGTGATAAGGGTGGGGAGAGAGAGTTCGTGGTTATTCCTCGCCGTTTGCATGTTAAGATCACGGAGGAACACCTTAGTGATGCTACTTTCTATCGCCCATCCTCTGAAAGGTAACACAAGCATCAATACCGGAAGCTGAACGAGCAATTGGTCAGCGTGGCAAAGGCCGCAGGTTTAAAATCATCGGTTATTTCTCACCTTAAGATCAATAAACCAACATGTCCCGTCTTGTACCTACTTATTACGACACATAAGTTGGTATCTTCTGATGATGTTGTGTCAACCAATCCATCATCGTTCAAGGTTAGACCCATCATCAGCTGTGTAGACGGGCCAACTGATAGAATAACCTGGTTCTTAAGCCTAATACTAAATCAGTTGCTTAACCACATTCCAGCCCACCTCACGAGCACCCAAATGTTTCTAGAACGTCTACGTGACGCGTCTCATAACAACGCATGCGTGACGGAGTCGTTCGACGTTACCGTGTTGTACACCAACGTATCGAATGACTCCGCAAAGCAAGCCATCTTCGAACTTCTTGTTGAACATGAAGGAAAAATAAAAATGCATGGCTTGTCCATCCAGCAGCTTATGGCTCTCTTAAAGGAGGGCCTAAACCGCTCGATTTTCAGATGGTCTGGGAAATGATAGGCGTAAATAAGGGGGCTGGCATTGAGACAGCGACTGCCACCAAGCCTTGCCATTGCGCTTATGTCTAGAGTGGAAGCCCCGTTCTCGGTCTCCGACCGCTACTCTACTGCAGATATATGGACGATTGTTTTGTCGTTTTCTCTACCCAGGAGGAGATGGACAAATGCTTTGAATTACTGAACGATCAGTCAGAGTACATCAAGTTCACGCGGGAGCAACTGAAGGACGACTGGCTCCCGTTTCTAAACGTTCAAATTAACTTGTTAACTAGCGGTTACATGACAAAGTGGTACCGAAAACCAAGTAAAAAGAGCATCCTGGTTCACTCCCTTTCTTGTCACCCTTCACACACAAAGAGGGCGCTTGTGAGAAACATGTTTCAAACAGCCACCTCTGTGTGCACAAGTAGGGAACTAAGGAAAGAATCACGCGAATTGGCTCGACAAATAGCCATCTCCAATGGCTACGAAATTTTAACCCCACGAGATAAGTTTCGAGGGAAAGCGACGCTCCAAAAGAATGGTTTGGCCAAAACAAGGTCCCGTTTATCTTGACCTTCATTTAAGTGCAACGATAAAACGATGCTTAAGAAAGGCAGATCTAGAGGAATCGGTAGCGATAATTGAAATACCACTGGATACTCTTCGTCGCCAGTTAGTTCGTAACCGCTTGTATGACCGTCTATGTGAAACACAAAATTGTGTAATCTGCCCTTATGGTAGGGACGGTGACTGCATGAGTTCAGGTGCGATATACCTAATCGGTGGAGGACAGCTACGATTGTTTTGTATGTCTGTTATTGTATAGAAGTAAATGTATGCTGCTTGACAACCTCGCGATTGCTGAAAGAGAAAACAACGAATTCATAATTCAATGCCGAGGTTAATAGAAAGTCGATCCTGGGTACTACTCAATTACACTCTGTTCACCATTTCAAAGTTCACTCTTTTTCCCAAAACTAGTTAGCAATGAAGCTAGTAGTTTAAATGATATACCCAAGTTAAGTGTATTGCATCTCATGAGTTTAAAGATGAGCTTATCATGAATTCATCGAGTCAGAAAATCGTTTGTGAAACGACTGGAATAGAAAACTGTCCGCCACCATGTGTATCAGACTTCTTACCAGCCGGCTATCACTTTTTCAAGTGCTTCGAAATCTATTTCCAAGAAAGAATCCTCGCAAATCAAACTGTTATTGCGAGTGATTTCGGAAACTTCGTCGCTTCCAGCACTACAGCATTCTATGCTACGGGAACAATAAATCTTACACCTTGAACGTAGAAATAAGCAGATTCTAGCAGTCTTTACCTTGACAAGTCAATCGTCACTCTTTATTGAACTTACGAAATACTAAATAAGGCGTACCTCCCAACGGTTCACCGCTTCATTGTGGCTGGAACATGTTCTTGGATGTCGGACTGCGATGCACAGCTTGGGAGTCACTCCTCTCCCCCGCCCTCGACCGACAGGATATCCCACACTGGGAAGGAGTCCGGTGTTTCCATCAGGAAGCCCAGGTAAGTGCAAACCAATACCAATACTAGGATCCCCGACCGTCCTGGTATCAATCCCATGGTGATAAATCTTTCTCTAATCCACAAGAGTGGCGCCTGCCTATGGCTGTCACGATCTGGGGCAGACTTTGGTCAGGCTGATCTTGGAACTCCAGAGAAACACAATGGCTAAACAAGCAAAACTCCGAAAAGTGGAGAATATGCAGGGGCCCACACAACCAGTGAGGACGGGCCGCCCAAGTATCCAAATAGGTAGGAAAATAAGATGTGCTTCTGTTTAATACAAGAAAATGAAGAACATAAAGTCCAAATGGAGCACATAGTCTGGATTCACACCGAGAGTACTAAGAAAGAGAAAGAAAATACCACCATGGCTATTTTCAAGGATTTCTTATGTGCCAGTCTCTAATATGCGTTTAAATTGGCTGCAAAAAGTTCTGGTGCTCTCAACAGTAAAATTTACAGACTTTACATTGAGAGATGCACTGACCTTAAAAGGCTCGTAATGCTGAAAGGTGCAGTGTGCACATCGGTACTTCTTTGCTTCTGCGTGCCTACGTGCGTGATTTGAGAGATTAGTGAATCTAAACAGAAAAGAAACGGCTTCTATGCCGATGTGCGAAATAGATCCCCAGAAGTTCGTCAACTGAGTTGAACAACCAACCTCGATGTCTGGATCGTTTTACCACAAAGTTTACAAGTCGCGTAATCTTCTTTGCTCTGTTCTGCTTGATTTGCAGGAATCTCTGTAAAAATGCTATACAAAAAGATGACAAAAGAAACACCTGTATGAGTGTAGTGAACAAACAAACATGCTGTACCCGATTTAGAATACGTGACAAGGCTACTTGGAGCAGTCCAGTTAAACGGCACACAACGGAAATTCTTCTCAAAATATTCTCTTAACACTGAAAACAAAAAGTATAAAGTGGTGATCGCAACACGTGCTTCTTCAAAGCCTAATGCTCTACTGCGCCTTGTCTTTCCCATCAGACAAGTAAAAAAATATTCTTCACACTGGCAAAATACGGCAGCAGCATGGAATAACGATACAAGCATAGCTGAACCAACAATTACGCTCGTTTGAGGTTACGAAGCTATCAGGAGGCTGGTCTTCCTCATCGTCAACATCAGCTGTTACGAAGCTATCAGTAGGCTGGTCTTCCTCATCGTCGGCACCAGCTGTTCCCAGCAAATCTGTGGCGTAGAGCTCCTTGAAGAATGATGCTTCTTCTGGTTCCTCCTTGACAACAGTGAATAGAGGTGATAATGGAAAAGCTGAAAAAACCAATAGATATAGAAGTTTATACTCAAAGCTGGTACTAGTAACAGTGCATGGAGCACAAACTGAACCCTGTGTGCCTACACACCTCCTCATCCATTCAAACATATAAAGCATTGTTTCATCACGTATACTTTCACAATGCTAGGTCTTGCTTGAAAAAATGAGGTGAAATTGTTACACAAGACGTACCAGAAGATGTAGGTGATTGAGTAAGATCGAAACCACTGGCACCCGTCAGACGCTGTTCCTCTGAGTCATTTCGGTGGAAGGATTTATGAAAAAAACGACTTCATCGAAAGAAAAAACATCTTAGCAAATAAGAAACAGCCAAAGGTCATTTTCATTAATGGTTTATTAAAAAAAACCAAAGGTGTCGTTCCCACAATGAAGTCCGAGTTATTACAGAAGTTATTTAAGAAAACAAAATTATGGAAGGCATTGAGGATTCGAACAGAAATTAGTGAAGATATCAACAACAAAAAAGCGCAGTGTATTCGTAAACCGTGTAACCTAGGCCAGATCGAACCACGATTTCTAACCTCGGGAGCTCTCGCATTGCAGACTGCGCCAAGTAGGTCCTTGCTCTGCGTTTCTCTCAGCTAGTTTTCAATCTACCAGTGCCATCGTGATGTAATGCGCGAACCCTAGGAAAGAAAAATCGTGGTTCAATCTGGCCCGGGTTCCAAGTTTTGCGAATATCTCAGCATCGCCGAGATAGAATTGGAATGAAACCCTGTCGTGAAAATTGTAGCAGCCAGTAAATAAAAAAGAAAAAAAGAAATCGCAATAGTTTGGTAGGGACCGTACCGGCATATCCAACAATCCCTCCTCCAAATATTCATCAATTTCAGAGGGAACATGGCGGTTCCTGGAATGGAATTCGTTCTAATAATAGAGTAGAGAACTCCAAAATGATATTGGCAGATTGAAACACAGCTAGTTGCAAACTATTCAAATGAGTAGATGAACTTCCTATTCACACATTTAAAGTGTTGCACTGGAAGTAAAAAGTACCACGTGTAGCACCACACACACCACAGTTCCCTCCATTGTTGAACAAAAACAAAGAGCAAAACTAAAGGATCGACTAACCCTACTTGAGTCCGCATCACATCATCCACGAAACTTTTCGAATCGACAAAGTCACTGACAGCTTGTTGTTCGGAATTCCTAGCTTTACCTGGTAGCCGTCGACTTTTGTTGAAAATGGCATCGGTTTCTTCAAATTCAGCAAGAATACTGCCAACAGTCGTCGGAGAAATTGGCTTGCGGCCCGGGTGGAGTTTGTTGAATTCATCAGCTATTTCGCGTTGACTTCTTCGATTTCCAGCAAGAACAGCTATGTCGACTCGTTCTTTCCTGGTCAAAGACATCGTCGCGTGCTCCAAAGGCAAGAATGTGTTCGAAAAACGCGAGATGCCGCCGATCGAGCGGTATCGATCGGTTGGAGATGACCTCCGCCGGCTCCCGTGCGCTGATTTGTGGCGGGCCTTTACTTTTTTTCAACGAATGCGGACAAGTGCAACGTGGCCATTTGTTCAAGATGGTTAGTTAAATAACTATATCTTACAATTGAGAGCTAAGCAGTAACTTGTAATCAAAGAGCGGATTCGCTGAAATCGCCGGGATAATTTCAAAGGAACAAGTGGTCATCCAAACGAGATCTTATTACTCGCCTCTTTTCGAATATTCCAAGCGTTACTAAATTGTCATGGTTAGGGCAGCGGCAACAGCTGCATTGGATAGATTTCGTCCAGAAAGGAAAGGTTTTGAGAAGAGCAAAGAAGAACACAGTGGCAATCTCGTTCCACCTGACAAGGTGACGAGGTACTTGGTCCTAAATGAACCACAAAACCCTTCTCAAAGGTAGAAGTGTTTGGCGATTTAATTCGTTATTTCGCTTAGCTTTAAGCAAGTCTTTTCCTGTAGTAATTCCCACGACCGACTTTCTATTGACTTCGTCACTGATCGGATAATTCTCGTTATTCTTGTTGAGCAAACACGAGGGGTTACTTCATTCTTTATTTCGTTGAAGCTGTTCTCTCTTTCCCCTGATCACGACACAATCAAACGTTCTTCTCAACTTTTCTTTCATTTACTGTCTATTATAGTTTTTCACAGCAGGGTATTATATGTGATACAACCACAATGATGCTGAAATATTTGCGAAACTCCGGACCGCGGACGTTAGTGGTGGGTAGCGAACACGCTGTAGCCCCTTCCGGAGGCATCACCACACCATGCGGGTCCACGGCGTTTTCTTATTTACCAAGCGACCTGACTGCCCTGCCATTTATAAAGGATAAAGGATGAAGCTCTCGGCGTTGATCAATTCTTGAAGGATGCGCCGTTCACTCGACTTCATTGAGCATCGTTAGAGGTGACTGAATGCACATCCGGCCTTCACAATGACTCACGGTGGCCCACCGATGATCGAATCAGTGCTATTATCTTCCCAGACGGGACTGGTACCAATTTGCCGACCCTGGAAGGATGGAAGGCTTGGTGGACCATGGGCACCGGGATCGACTCCAGGTGTGGTGCAGGGTGGTGCCGCCGACTACTACGCCACACGCGCCCTTCAGGCTTTAGACAGACTGTGCTAACTGATAAATATTCTGGATTCCCCCCTTGAACATTAACTCTAGTTTCTTGGGCCAACATTCTACCCACCACAGAAGGTATATTTACGAGCACCAGAATCATTAGCCGTCCCTAAGGTAGTTGTACTTATAATCGCCATTTGCTTGTCTTCTCATTTTCATTTCACGTGGTAAAAGGAAACGTCAAAAGCCCGATGTTTCGAATTCGCATAAAGCTAGGCATTCTATTCAAACCAGTGACAATTCGGTGCCTAAAACAGAGAAAAGAAGACCTATTCTGCACTGGCAACTGTTTCTGGTTCATTGTGCTAACCATCATATTTTGGTGAATGGGCCAAACTACAGAAATAGTGAAACCGCAGGACAATCATTCTCAAAGTGGGAAACCAAGAAAAGAGAAAGCATAACGTTTACATTCGTTACATGATGACATCGTCGCTATCCCACATGAATGAAATTCAACAGGAGCCGTTAACTGCCTCTTACATAATTTTAATGAGCCACCCAAGCATGTCTTCCTATGATTATGACAAAAGCACCCCTAACGTCATTTTGCCAGGAACAACAATCGCAGATTCAAAATTCGGCACTGAGTTCGAAATGAACAACGTCAAGATAACACTAGAGAACCATAAGGTAGCAGCAGACCGCTCTGTACTGAACATTCAATTAATAGAGGATGTCCGTAGAACAGATGATGATGCAAGCAATGAAGAAACCGTTGAACTGCTTGTGAGATTGAGAGGCCATCTATCCAAGCTCTTAAAACTAAACAACATGTCGGTAGCTATGAACGCCAATGTTCGAAATAACATAGACCTTCACCCACCAGTAGCAAACTTACCACCTATTCCCACTCCGAAATCCTGGAAGAATGTGGGACTGCGAGTAAACTGAGGCTATAGTTGAAATTCACAATGTGCTCGACGAGTCCCTAAAGCGAGGAGAACCCATTGGGCTACTCTTGCCCGCGATAGGGAAAAATGGAGGATTTACTGGCGCCCGCTCGAGTCACTCGACGATCAACGGGACTACAGGTGGTACAGGTGATACAGGTGACCGTTGACCGTCGCTTGTCCTCGCAATGTGCTTCTTCGTCGTTGCATAGGGTCGAACTTTCTGGAGCGGAGCATCGTCCGAATGAAGCATTCTCACTCGACTGGGTCTTTTGCACACTATTGTTGCTGAGCTTTTGCCATCTATTTTGATCTCTTTTCTTAGTGGCATTTCATGCATCAGTATTTTGTCCTTTCATATTCAATTGGTTTCCTACCATCCATTGTCGCTGCTGCTTGAGGATTTTCATTTTATCTTGAGTGTCGTAGAATGCTGGTTGAGCAACTCTCGCTGGAGCCGTAAGATAGCCAGATTGGAGCGCTCCCAATTGGATTGCAGAGAGTGATTTTTTTCCCAGACTCTACAAGCTTCAGGTTAAAACTACATTGAGGATTTTTGGCTTGTTGCAGTGTCAGACATTGTAAATGGCTAACTCCATTAGGTGTACATTGTCGTTTAATAGCTGGTTCAACAAAAGAAATCGAGCTGTCGATATGTATAAATGTGGAGCATAATTTAGGTAGTTTGGTTCGGTAGTCCCAGTTAGGCTGAAACGAAGAAGATTCGAGGTTGCAGTGAATCCTAGACGGATATTCAAACTACGTGAAGTAGTTGACGTACCATGGAAGACAGTTATTTAAGCATCGACGGTAATTTTCCAAGCTGGACATTTGAAACTGTGTACATCGTGTCACTTGTGGCAAACGCATGAAGGCAATGAAAGAGAGACTCGGGCTAACCAAAAAGCACCCGTCGCAAAGCAAACTTCTGCAACTCAACGAGAAGGATGTATATCCACAATTGTGATTGGCAGAATGAGAAAACTCTTCGACGTGATCATTAGGGGCTGCATTACCACAAATGTTACATTTGGGGTTACCAGCTAATCAGCATCGATGAGTGGATCCCAAAGTGATAAGGTGATCTCGTGTAAAGATTTCTACTTTCTGCTAGGAATAAAATAAGATGCCTTTAATTTTAATTGGTAACGAAGCAATTATGCTTTCATTATAATCAATCATTTAAAATAATGCAGGTGTCCTGTCAAAGAGGGGGTTAAGCGATCAACGAAGTGTCATTGAAAGCGTAAGGTTCTGTTGTTCCTATAGTAAAACATTTTTCTTCATATGCTGTTGAAGATGCGACTTCAGAACAACGCTCAGTGTGGTAAAGAGAGAATACCGAGCAGGAATTTGTAGTTGCGCCTCTTCCCATTTTCTTCGATTAATAAAGGCCTAATTGTTTGCCCACGTCCGATCAATCAATCTTTTGCTAATGAACCTCAAGGCTGGATTATACCAAGAAGTGGAAACAAGTAAAATTATAGCATGAAGGGTAATCCTATTTGATACTTGGTACTTGAGCAGCCCGCCCTCACTGGTTGTGCGAACCCCAGCATAATAATCATTTTTCGGAGATTCGCTGCTTAAGCCATTGTGGTTCATTGGAATTCCGAGAACAACTTGGCCAAAGTCTGCTCCAGGTTTTCACCACCACAGACTGTCGCAACCCTTGTGAATCAGAAAGAAATTTGCCACCATGCGACTTTGATACTAGGACGGTGGTGGACCCTGGCATCGGTTTACGCTTAGCTATGCTTCCTGATGGAAACGCCGAACTCCTTCTTAGCTTGGGATACCCTGCCAGCGGATGAACCAAAAAAAACATGTCCTGTACATCGCAGTCCGACGCTCAAGGATACCTCCCAACTAGATGAGGCAGTTTCTAACCATTAGTTTGCTCAAAATTCATACCACAATGATGCTTAGGTGGGTGATTGCCTGCAGCACAGTCAAGGTATAAAACTGGCTCGAAGAAAGGCAGAACGATGACCTCAGTGGTGCCGCGCGTAACAGGTGAGCCTCTCGAAGGAGAACCGGTTTGAAAAAAGCTGTTTTCGCTAAGAAGCATTAAGCTTTTGCTTCACTGTATTCGGTGGTCGTCGCAATAGTGGCGAAAAAGTAAAAAGTGAGAAAAATTGAGGAAGAACCTTTTAAACCGATAAGTGGAAGTGGCACAATGGAGAGCGACAGCTAGTGTACTTTTGATAGGCGCTCCTACAAAAGTAATTTTATTCAAAAAGCACAGTTATCAGTGAACCCACACAGGCCGCCCGTATAGAAGTTTCTTTATTTAAAAAGTGCACGTTTTTCTTCTGTTAGATCATCCGTGATTCCATATACTGCACGGATACCTACACTTTATGAATTTGATTCCTTTTCCTCATAGCCATTGCCTACAAAGGCCTTCGATCACAACGTACAACTGTGTTTTTATAGTTTGCTATTTTTTCATGAAAGGTATTATACAACCAGAATGATGCTTAGACGGATGACTGCCGATAGGGCTGTCATTGTGGAAGGCTGACTGAGAGAATGGTAGAACTGCGGACTTGGTGGTGGCCTGCGTAACACGTGAGACTCTGGAAACGCTAATCCGGCTGGATCTGGTGCTAAAACAAAGTTTTTCAAATATACAGCATGATTGTGGTTGGATTTCGCACAATGTCCTGATATTAAAAATAGTGAGCCGTAGATAATATTTTTGTATATCGTCTTTCTTCTCCCTCATATGACGGATCTCGAGCCGGTTAGTCGCGAAGCTACGTGGCGCGTCCCCAGGTGGCGGATAGGGGGTTAATCGCGGACCAAAAGCGACCTTTGCTTTCCTGAGACATAGGTGGATCCAGGGGATAGACTCCATGTTTCTGCTGTGCCGATTTGGCACATACTTTCTGTATTTGCTAGGAGTATTAATACATGGGTGTGTGAGTGCGTTCTCGCTTTATGCGCAAAAAAAACGGGCCTTATTCCCCTGACCCCGAAAGAGCCCTCAATTTGGCAGCGTTGGATAGGACGAGTACGGAGAGGCTGCTAAAATCTCAGAGCAAATGGAAGCTGCCAGGAACGCGAACAACTAAGCTGATGCTGATGATCTGTACCTGCGACGCACGTACACTTGCATCCGAGTTCTCCATAGAAGACTCGCTCATGCAATCAAGAATGATAAGGTACGATGTCATCGGCCTGCCCGAGACAAGACAACGAAACCCATTCAACGCCGTATATGACACAGAAGAAGAACTGTTCCTCGGAACATGCGACAATAGAGGAGTCGGCAGCGTCGGCGTTCTCGTCAACGCGAGTTTGTCGATAAACATCAATTCATTCGAACAGCTTAAAACAAGAATCGAACGTTTGCAGTTAAAGAGATGTGGATCAATACAAGCTTTGACAATCTTCGTCGTTTACGCGCCAACATCAAACTGTGACGAAGAAGAAGTCAAAGCGTTCTAAATGGAATTGAAGACGTTCTACAGGGAAGACCGTACATTCTTCAAGGTCATCATTGGAGATTTCAATGCCAAGATTGGACCAAGAAGAATGCCTGAGGAACGTCACATTGGAACCTACGGGTTAGAATGGAACGAATAGGGTGAGCGGCTCTCTGAGTTTATCATGGCGACCAAGACCATCCATGGTAACTCGCAATTCCAGAAGCCCCACCCTCAACGCTGGACGTAGGAGTCTCCCAATGGGGAGTACCATAACGAAATAGACCACAACATAGTAAATAGAAGGTTTGGCCTAACCGATGACACTATTGTCCCAAAATTCTACACGGGAGCAGACCACCGTCTCCTTCGTGCAAGATTCTATTTCTCGCGGAAAGGAGAAAAAGCGGCTAAAATAGAAAACCGAAGTCCCGGAACTACCACAAACTGGGACACATTCAATTTATTAGCCGGCTGTTGGGAAGATGCCGTTACATCGACGAGGAATACGATCGGCTCATTCAACATCTTCACGTTAGCGCTATGAAAGCTGAGAGTTCGAAAGTCACCAAGAGACGTTTATCTCAAGAAACTCTCGAGCTAATACGCCAGCGTGGAATCGCACTAGCTGCAGGCAACCGCGAACTCACGTCCGAGCTTACGAAACAATGCAGACAGGCGATAAAAGAAGACCTTAAAGAGGGAAGAGCAGCAGTAATGGTCGAAGCTGCGGAGGCTGAGAAAAGCATTCGCAAAGCCCGCCGAAGCTCTGCCAATTACAAGACCAAGATGATTGCACTCCGACGTCCAGACGGAACAATAACAGCTTCCAAAAAGCAATGGAGAAAATCATCCACGATTACTACTCAGATCTCTTCGATAGCCAGGTCCATCTCCCCTCTTATGAAATAAAAGAGGATGGATATGCTGGTCCACCGGTTCTCCCTTCCGATATCCGACATGCCATCTCATCGGTGAGAAATCGATCAGCACCAGGCCAGGACAGGGTGAGATCAGAACATCTGAAGAACTTCCCGCCAGTCCTCGCAAGCACACTGGCTCGGCTCTTCTCACGTTACCTGTCCGAATGCATGATCCCTACCCAGTGGAAGACCAGTATGACCGTGTTGTAGTTCAAGAAGGGTGACCTACATGATGTAGGCAATTATGGCCCAACCTGCTTGCTGTCTGTCGTCTACGAACTTTTAACTCGAGTCATCCTAAACAGGATTGACAGAACACTGGATGAAGGAGACTCATGTGAGCGAGCAGGGTTTCAAAAAAAATTTAGTACGATGGAGCCCATTCACACGTTAACAAGGCTCAATGAAGTATCGCGAGAGTACAAGAAACCGCTCTCTCTCACTTTCATCGACTTAGAGAAGGCCTTTGATTCAATTGAGATAGAAGCAGTCATGGAAGCCCTTGGTAGTCAAGGAGTCCCAATTCAGTACATAAAGATTCTTCGTGAGCTGTGGAAAAATTTTACAACCAAAATTTCACCGTTCTACAACGACATTAACGTTGACGTTAAAAGAGGAGTTAGGCAAGGCAATGCCATCTCGCTAAAATTATTTACTGCCACCTTCCAGAACGTCATGCGAACATTGGAATGGGATAATATGGGAGTGAAAATCCATGGTCGGCAGTTCCATCAGCTTCGCTTTGCTGATGATATCGTCCTTATAACACCAGACATTAGCCAGGCGGAGCGAATATTTGCCGACTTTGATAAAGCCTGTGGAAAGATTGGTCCTCGACTAACTCTGACAAAAACGATGTTCATGAAGAATGGTTTCGTTTCCCCATTCACGCTCAACGAAGCGAATATCTCCGAATGCTCCAGTTATATCGATCTAGGTCGGGAAATCAATATGATGAACAACTTATCTCCAGAGCTGAGCAGAAGGAAACGAGCGGCATGGGGAGCTTTCATGCTGAGGTTATCAGCATAGAGTTTTCTAGTTCCATCCATACGTCACACATATGCTTTTCTCTTATTTCACTCATGAATTCATGTAAACATCTTTATTAATTGCGTATTTATCACCTACACCTCTATCAACCGTATCACTTGTAGTCCCGTTGATTGTCGAACGACTCGAGCCGACGCTAGTAAATCTTTCATTTTTCCCTGTCGCGTGCAACAGTAGCCCAGTGGGTTCGGCTCGTTCTAGAAACTCTTTGAGCATCACATCTTTCTCCTTGGCTTTTGGCGTAGAACTCTAACCATGGAGACGGTGCGGTACGGCACTACGTTCAACATTCCGAGTAATCCAGTCACTAACGATTCTTGTCCATCGGTTATCATTCATACGCATTAAGTGTCCGGTCCACCTTATCTTCGACTGTTTGGCGTATAGAACGGCACCTTTGATTTTCAATCGTTGACATATGTCGGGGCTTCGGATCCCTTCCCTTAGTTGTATGAAACGGGATACTCCTAGCATCGTCCTTTCGACTGCGCCTTCGATAACGTTGGGGGATCTTTTATCCTGCTTACGCAGCGACCAGGTCTCTCACGCAATGTGTGGGCTGCCGTCTAGTCATTTTACAGCCTAAACGTCTCAGTCAGAACGGAAAGAAAAGTTATGTAAAAGTCCTACATCTCTAGAACTTACTTAAGAGGAAGGTCGAAGGTCAAACACATAAGAATTGTTGGAACTTTCGAAGTATAAATAGGAAAAAAAACGTCTCAAACTTTTTATATTTAGGACCATAAGCAAGGAAAATGAAATTCCAAAAAAAGAAGATGATACTGAGAAAATTTCGATCGCAGTTTTTGTATTCATTCGTTTATTGAGTGTTGTTGAAGTCGAATTTAAGAAAAGTCTTCACCTGTGATCATCAGCAGAAGAACAGGAAGCGGATTCGTCATGCTGAAATGAAAGAACATCGAAGAAGAACTGGTAGAGTTCACCTTAAGACATCGTAACATGGGAAACTCAATGTTTTAATTTGGTGGAAATGTAGCGCTTAATTGTTATTATGTGATGTAAAATATCCCGTAAGGCTACCAAAATAGTAAAACCATTACGTAGAAACAATCCATTACGGTACCTGAAATGGTTATTGCTATAATGGTTCCCAAAATGCTTGAAAAATGGGGTACAAATCATTCGAATGATTTCTAATTTTCGATCATATTTTTTCTTTTGTCAACACCGAGTATCTCAATAACAAAATGTAGTAATTTTCCCAAGAATGTAATACATCATTTAACAAAATGATCTTGCTTTCAATTTACAATCGCATAGTGGATAAAAAAGTACAGTGTATAAAATAGGCATAGGAACAAGAATTGTAATGCCCACGACGTTGATCAATGCTTGAGGGATGCGCCATGCATTCGACTTCAATAGGTATTGTTGGAGGTGATTAAATGCACATCTGGCCTTTACAATGACTCTCGGTGGCCTACCGATGTATGGAGCCAATGCAGTTATCCTCCATGACACGTCTGGTACCAATTTGCCGACCCCGAAGGATTGAAAGGCTTGGTGAGCCATGGGCGCAAGTATCGATTCCACGTGTGTGTCGCAGTGGCACCTCTAACCACTGCGCCATACGCACCCCACCCTTCATTAAGATATGTATATAAGATACCAATGAATGACGATGTTAGTGAGATTCTATTAAATATTTTGAATAGAAACAACCATAATGTTGCTGAGATATTCTCAAAACTCCTGACTGTAGGTGTCTGCGGTGGGGAACGAAAGCGCTACCACCCTTTCCAAGAAAAAGTAGGCAGCAAGCAAAAGTTGGCATTGTGATTTCAGCTACAGCCTTAGCTTAATTAGGTTTAATACCGATTTGGGCTCTCCAGACCAGTCTCCTTGACGAGTGATTGTTGATCGCACTGATTGGTAAGAGTAAATTTTTAAGATTTAAGCTACTCGTAACAATTCCCAACTGTTACTCAGCTACTGTTGTGTTGTATTGTGTTTTTCTATGGATGTAAATGTATGCTGTAAAACAACCTCGCGATTGCTGAACAAGAAAACTACGCATTCATAGTCCGATGCTGCGGTCAATAGAAAGTCGATCCTGGGAACTGTCACAACAGAGAAATGTCTTAAAAATATTATTCACCTATGTTTTGGTTGGCAGGCCATAAATGTTCGGTTTGTAAAGCAGATTTGGAACCCTTTCAAAAATATTGGACCGTTGCTAAAGTATTCATCACGGTTTCAGAGAATCTAAGAGATCAGTTAAGAAAGATAGACCCACAGATGGTATTTTTCTGTAGTTGCTTGTCGGAGACGATTTGTGCCTTAGTGATTTCATCTTCAACGAAGGCAACACCCCGCCGAGATATGAAGCTTTACATAGAACTGACATTGAGGATTAGTCAACGTGTAGTACTAATCAATTTAATCAGCCTGTCGCCTGTTGAAGTCCACTTTGCTGCGACATAGTTCGATGTGTAGCCAATATGTGCCCTTTTATCGCCATAGGTTGTTTCTTCGTATTCTTGTTGAGCAAACGCGAGGTGTTACTTTTATTCTTTATTCACAAATAAGCTGACGTTTCAGCAGACTTCGCCTTCTTCAGAGCCTGGAAAGGTCAAGTTGACAGCAATCTACTCGGTCAAAAGCCACCATAACCAAACAAAGAAAACGCTAAACCAAGATTTCAACCACAATGAACACAACTTTGCGCACCCACCGCTTTCTATGAGGCTTCCACTGAGTATTTCTAGTGGAGACCAACCGCACAGAATTCACATGGAATCGTAATGTGCCCTTCTCCTCAAAATAATAGGCTTATATACTGCCAAATATCACGCGTGATAACGAGGCATTCTTCCCTGCGGTTCATTTTCGGATTTCTGGAATTAATCCAGAACGCCTCCAGTGTTTTGCGCGCTTGTGTTTTCGTCTCCTGTGCGAGGATCGTGACGCGTACTTCAAAGTCCTCCTGCTCATGTCTCTGGGTCCTACACGTGCCTAGTGGGGTATTTGGTTTATTTTTGCCGACTAGGTGTTCTTTTATGCGGACACAGAGGGGTCTGCCCGTTTCGCCGATGTATTCGTCTCCGCACGCCTTGCATGAGATCAGATAAACTGTACCTGAGCTCATGCAATCACCGTCTCTTCCATAAGGGCAAATTATGCAATTTTGCGTTGCACATAGACGGTCACATAGGCGGTTACGAACTAGCTGGCGCCTAAGATTACTCGGTGGCATTTCAACTATGTTTACCGAGGAGGATGGTAGGCCTAGCGTTTCCCCTATACCTATCTGAGCTGCAGTTTCGCAGCCATTAGAAATGACTATTTGCCGTGCCAGGCCCACAATTAGCCCACAATGCCACCTATCTCGTCTGTACAAGATGTATTGTAAACACGAGTAGATAATGTCATTTCTTCGGCGACAAGATCTAGCTGAAAGGCTAATCCAACAGTCGTTTTAGCAAATGGTGAATACTGTCCTCAAAACAGCATAAAGTGCAGTGATACGGTAGGCACTGGAGATTGTACCAATCTCCTGACCACGGAGGGATGAGAGGCTTGGTTGGCCCTGAGCGAAATCAACTAGCACCATACTCGTGATGGCGGTATTATAATTATAAAATCGGTTTTAAAATCAGATCGCAATTAGTGAACCACTACCGAACCTTGGTATAAATGACCAATAATTCGGCTCAAGCATTTTAACAACCGACGCAAGTAATTTTTCAGAGATTATTTGATCAACGTCGAACACTTCATCGTTTACCTTTTCATATTGCAAAATTATACCAATGTCAAAGAATATTGTTCCATCTGTTGCGAAGTCTTTCTCTCTCCGCCCGTCACAATATGTATTCATTTGTTTTCGGCTAATCACCGGGAGTAAAGGAAAAAGATTGGGAGTGGGAGAGTAAACCAGTAGAAAGAGGATTCCCACAGAATTCATCCTGGCCGCCCGGTGCGCTGGCTATGATTCCATGTGATGCTCACCGCCCGCAATGTGGTAAGGAGAGTCCGTGTGAAAATTTCACATATATGCGATGATGTTTGTTCTACAACTGTCTGTCGGCAACTTCGCAACAACTGTGGTAGTCGAGTTGACACGTTTAAGGAAAAGACCCATTTGTGCCGTGCTAGAAGTCATTTCTCACTTTGGTTAAGAACCCTAACCGCTTAGAACTAAATTTTGCAGATACGAAAAAATAATTTTTTGAGGGGAGCTCGATAACAACCGACGTCGCTCGTGAACACCGTTATGCCTTCCCCCAGATCAAGTGCCATCGCTTATTAGCGCGCTGTTCTTAGTTCAATTATAACAGTAAATTGCTAAGTAAATTGTTAAGTCAACAAGTATTTCTTTAAAGTTAGACTAGTATTACTTTCGACCACGCATCAATTGAAATGCGCTTGTTCGCAAATTTGTTGGTCCGTAGAGCAGGAAAGCTAACAAAAACACAGAACTTCCCAACTTGCTACGTTTCTCTAAGATTTTGAGTGTGGTACTGCTTCATTTTGAATGCTTTATTAAAATATAGTGTTAGCAAAAAAAGACGGTGGCATAGGCTACTACGATCCGCCTGTCAGACGAGTGCTTCCATTCCGCCTCTTGCAAATGGAGATACGCTGTAATTCTTTCATTCAAACAAGCGAATATATGTAAATAAAGCTAATTTCGCAAAATATTCTTCTGATATTGCGTTATGAAAAATATAAAGTTCTGAAAGCAAAGCTCTCTGGCTTTTAAAAGCTTGAATGGATGTGCTACAGTGCGACTGAAGAAACGGCCAGCAAAGCCATCAAGACGTAGACGGCCAGGAGACGCGAGCTGATCATCTGAAGTTTGCAAAGCATGGAAATTGTAGATGATTATCCTTTTACACAGCAAAAAGACAACGCCATTGTTTCATAGGAGTTCACAAGATTGCGGTAAAGAGCTAATCTTAAATCACGCCTTAGCAGATGACAAACCCACCTTCGTGTGCCGGAAGAGGTTGAGTGCAACTTCCGAAAGAAGCGGAACAGTGAAATAAATCGAACTTGGATTTTTGTAAATACCCACCATTTGATAACGTTTTGTTGTTTTTTTCCAGTCTGCTTATCAATTGCTCATCGACACTTATCATCCATAAGTCGTGCTATTTCACGGGTACACTTGTTGAGTGCAGAGAAAACTTTTGAGCAGATAAAATCACTTGTCCTTTATTCTGACAAACAAGATGAGGGTTCACAGATCGAGAACGCTGCTGATGATGGCAATATCTCGTATTTCAGCCACTAAACCGATCAATATCACAATGGTGAAGAACATTATTGAGAGGTACATTATCTAGGCACCCTCATCACTTGGCACGTTTATGAAATCCGAGTTAACGACGATGCAAGCATCGTCGTTAACTCGGATTTCAAGCATTATTTTTTTTAATGACATATTGCAGCACACTATGCTCCATCTAATGAATAATCAACAGAGGAAGAGTGAACTATCACTGTGCGAGCAGACCATGTTGATGGAAATACAAGGTAGTCATAAAAAAGGATAAAACATAGCAGGGTTTATTGCCGATTTGCTCTCTCCAGATCAATCACGTTGACGGGTGTTTGTTGAAGGTAGGGATCAATAGAACTAGCTGAGAAGAAGAAACGAAGGGCCTGCATGGTGTAGTGGTTGAATCGTCGGGTCGAAAGGTGGGTACGGAGACATGTGCTTTTTGTTCTTTTCGCAATGTCCTCGATGCTCATGTACGTCTCCCAAGCTGTTCGCTTCCTCCTGCTTAACTCTGAAGAGTTGTGATGAAATTGTGTTGAATTCGCTACCCAAACATATGTAACTTTAAGAGATGTTCATTCCCCAAGCGATGAACACTAAAAATTTGAATTAGCTGAGATACAGGCCAAACGAAGGAGCCGCATGACATATATCTCAGCATCATTGTAGTTGCATTACACATCATAACCTGTGGTGAAAAATCGTAACAGGCAGAAAAAAGTAGATTGTGATTTGGACTACAGCTTCAGCTTAACTGGATACATTGTCGATTTGGGCTCTCCAGATCAATCCCGGTGAGGTGTGATTGCTGATGGCACTGATCGATGAAACTAGTTGAGAAATAGGCAAAACGAAGGACCCGCATGGTGTGCTGTTGAATGCGTTAGTCCCCGGAAAGGATAAACGCGCGTTCGTTCACCACTACAGACCCCGGCGGTCTGGAGTTCTACAAATATCTCCGCGTCATTGTGGTTATACCACACATAATAACCTGCCGTGAAAAACTGTAACAGGCAGAAAATAAAAATAAAACTAAAAATATGTTTATGACGAGATCCTAGGCATCCTAAGTTTTAAGATTTATATTTTCAAAATGTTGAGCTCACACGAGGTTGATAATAATATTTATTTCAGCTAATGTTTCGACGACTTCTTCTTCATCACGGCCAATGATGATCCGAGCCGATGGTTCACCGTTGTTTTTCTTCTCAATGGTGGCGTCTTCATAATCGCACCGAGACGGATCTTCTCGTCAGTGGAACACTGCACGAACTAGGCATTCCCACCCAGCTTTCTTTTTTATACAGCCGTTGATAAAGATTGATCCCATTCAAAAGCCTTCCCGCCATCTTTAGCAGAATGGAGCAGCGAATAAATAACTTTACATTTAGTCTTTCTTTGATGAGCACGCTTCTTCCTCCTTCTTCTTTCTTAGAGAATGGAAAGTGAAGAGCAGAAATCACCACACCCTTTTGGACCGTCACCCTTCAATTTTTCTTTGCCATCTTCACTCCTCACTTTTCTATTACCATTTTTTAAGGATTTAGACTGAATACGAACATGAGCATATCTTTATATTGATGAAGAGATGTGAAGACAAATTCATTTACAAGGGTTCTCTATGAAGGGATCTATAGCTTAAAGCACGCTTTTAGGGCATCACCGAGCGAGAATGCCTCATTCGAGAGATGGACCACGAGGAAGACACAATTTGACAGAAGGCGAAGACGCCACAACGAGACGAAGAAAAACGGTGGCCTATCTACTCAGATCGTCGGCTCTGATGTGTAAGCTCATCAAAGAAGGAATACATGTTGATTCGTCGTACCGAGGTTAAAGGAAAGTCGGTTTTGAAAGAAATTATTTAACGTTGGCAGAAAAGCGGCGATAAATCCGAAATAGACTTCAGGTTGATAAGTGCAGTCTGTTAAATCATTTTGAATTTTTCTACAACAAAATAATTTAAGTGGATCGGCTAGCAGTCGCTAATGCGTTGAAATGACTTGTTCAAGGTGTTCAATACAGTTTGATGCCGTGTTCATCTAAATGACTGTCACGATGAATGTATACAGCATTTCCACTGATCTGAAACAAAAAATATTAAACACACCATTCTGGAAGGATTTGTCAGTGGTACGATGATAACGGGATTATTGTCAAGTTAGGAAGAAGTGCCACAGACCTGACTTGCTGTGGGACTCTCACCACCGTATACAATCTGCTTCTTCAAGATACTGTCTTTCCGTCGATTCATTAAATATACAACGAATATCGCCACTGATGCAAGTAGAGCGGTAACTAATACTGTGGTCAACAAGGCTATTGTCCAACTAATCGAACTGCTGTTTCTGAAATCACTCGTTATATTTCAACCACTCTTTGAGATTACAAGGAGTAATTCTCCTTGTCGATATACCACCTAGTCACAAAAGTCGACGTTTGGCGAATCTTGCTTTCCACAGAGTCTGGAAAGCTCAAGCTGACTGCAACCTAGTCAGCTAATTCAGCTCATGACACCCATGAAAAATGCCTGAACTGCTTAATCTATATAATCCAAAAAGCTCGTTTCCTTCTGCTCAGTTCTGGAGCTAAGTCGTTCATCATATTGATTTCCCGACCTAGATAGACATAACTGGAGCATTCGGAGATATTCGTTCCGTTGAGCGTGAATGGGGCAAACGAAACCAATCCGTTCTTCATGAACATCGTTTCCTTCAGATTTAGTCGAAAACCAATCTTTCCACACGCTTTATCAAAGTCTGCAAGCATGCTTTCCGTTTGGCTAATGTCTGGTGTTATAAGGACGATATCATCAGCAAAGCGAAGGTGATTTAACTGCCGACCACCGATTTTCATTCCCATATTATCCCATTCCAATGTTCGCATGACGTTCTGGAAGGTAGAGGTAAATAATTTTGGCGACATTGTATCGCCTTGCCTAACTCCTGTTTTGACGTCAACGTTAATATCGTTGTGGAATGCTGAAATCTTGATTGCGAAAATTCTGTACAGCTCACAAAGAGTCTTTAAGTACTGAGCAGGGACTCCTTAACTACCAAGGGCTTCCATGACCGCTTTTGTCTCAATTGAATCAAAGGCTTTTTGTAAGTCGACGAAAGTGAGACAGAGCGGTCTTTTGTACTCTCGCGATACTTCAATGAGCCTTGTTATCGTATGGATGCGGTCCATCGTACTAAATCCTTTTCGAAACTCTGCTTACTCACATGGCTGTGCTTCGTCCAGTGTTCTGTCAGTCCTGCTTAGGATGGCTCGAATGAAAAGTTTTTAGACAATGGACAACAAGCAGATTGGGCGATAGTTGCCTATGTCGTGTGGGTCGCCCTTCTTAAACAACATCACGGTCTTGCTGGTCTTGCACTGAGTAGGGACCTTGCATTCAGACAGGTAGCGTGTGAAGAGCTGAGCCAGTGTGTTTACGAGGACTGGAGAAGGTTCTTCAGATGTTCTGATCTTATTCTGTCCGGACCTGGTGCTGTTCGATGTTCCACCGATGAAATGGCATGTCGGATTTTCGATGTTATAACAGGTGGTACAACACATCCATCCACTTTTATTTTATATGACGGGAGGTGGACGTGGTTATGGAAGAGATTTGAGTAGTAGTAATGATTTTCTCCATTGTCTTTCTGGGCGCTGTTATTGTTCCGTCTGGGTGTCGGATTGCAATTATCTTGGTCTTGTAGTTGGCGAAGCTTCGGCAGGCTTTGCGAATGCTTTTCGCAGCCTCTGCAGCTTCGATCATTACTGCTGCTCTTCTCCCTTTAAGATCCTCTTTTATCGCCTGTCTGCATTGTTTCGCAAGCTCGGACGTTAGCTCACGGTTGCCTCGTGCCATTCAAAGCTGGCGTATCAGCTTGAGAGTTTCAGGATACAGACGTCTGTTGGTGACTTTCAAACTTTTAGCTCTCGCAACTATAACGTGAAGATGTTAAATGAGCCGATCGTATTCATCGTCTATATTATGGACAACGGCATCTTCTCAACAGCCGACTAATGAGTTGAATAAGTCCCAGTTTTTGGTGGTTTCTGGAAATTCGGTTTTTGAATATAGCGGCTTTTTCTCTTTTCCGCAAGAAATGGAATTTTGCACGAGGTAGACAGTGGTCTGATCCCGTGTAGAATTTTGGGACAATGGCGACATCGGTTAGCCAAAACCTTTTATTTGCTATTATGCAGTCTATTTCCTTGTGGTACTTTAGAGAGATTCCCACATCCAGCGTTGAGCTTAGAGCTTCTGGAATTGCGAGTTACCATGGATGGTATTGGTCGCCATGATAAACTCAAAGAGCCGCTCACCCTGTTCGTTCCATTCTAATCCGTGGGTCCCAATGTGACGTTCCTCAGACGATCTTCTTGGTCGAATCCTGGCATTGAAATCTCCAATGATGACCTTGAAGAATGTATGGTCTTCTCTTTAGAACCTCTCCAAGTCCATGTAGAACGCTTCGACTTCTTCTTCGTCATAGTTTGATGTTGGCGCGTAAACGACGAAGATTGTCAAAGCCGGTGTTGATCCCCATCTTCTTAATCGTAAACGTCCGATTCGGTTTGTAAGCTGTTCGAATGAATCGATGTTCATAGACAAATTCGTGCCGACGAGAACGCCGACACCGCTCACTCCTGTACTGTCGCATGTTCCGAGGAACAGTTCTTCACCGGTGTCATAGACGGCGTTGAATGGGTGGCGGCGTCTCGTCTCGGCCAAGCCGATTACGTCGTACCTTATCATTCTCGCTTGTGTGAGCAAGCCTTCTATTGAGGACTCGCATGCAAGTGTACGTTCATTGTAGTTACAGATCGTCACCATAGGTCTTGATCCAGGCAGCTTCCATTGGCCCTGAGATTTTAGCCGCCTCTCCGTACTCGTCCTAGCCAAAGCTACGAAATTAGGGAATCTTTCGGGGTGAGGGGAATGAGGCCTTGTTTTTTTTACTGTGTTTAGCATATTTGATACCCACGTATAGCTTGCTAGGCTCTGACGTGGAGACTGGGTATACTCACGGGTAGCTAGCCAGGCTCTCCCGGAGTGGATATGGAGCTTATTTGTTGAAAGCGGCTCCTAACCGCTTCCCATATACTTCCCTGTCACTTAATTGCAGGCTTCTGCAATTCTGCAATTCTACAATCTGCATAAACTAGAACGCATCAACACACACGTGCATGAATTCTCCTTGTAAATACAGACTCTTAGAATACAATCCGCATAAAGCGAGAACGCACCCACACACGCATGCATGAATACGCCTAGCAAATACAGAAAGTATGTGCCAAATCGGCGCAGCAGAAACAGGGAGTCCATCCCCTGGATCCACCTGCGTCTTAGGAAGCAAAGGTTGCTTTTGGTTCTCGACAGACCCCCTATCCGCCACCAGAAGACGCGCCACGTAGCCTCGCGACTACCCTGCTATCGGGATCCCTCATACGAGGCAGATCCGTGGACACGAATATAGTAGATGGAGGAATCTTTTAAATAGGGGTAGGAAATGACCATTTTCAGTGGCTACAAAACTCTAGCTTTCCGGAGTACTTGTAGAGCAAGAGCAAAGACAAAGTTCCGTTTGTCATGCCCTTCCTTTCAAATAGATTAAAGACAGCCATGAAGCACTACACAAGAGACGACCTGGAAAATTCCGTAGCAGTAATTCAGCCACCACCGGGCTCTCTAAGACACCGATTAGCTCGTAAGAGCCTGCTTGAACTCTTTACAGCGTTTCCATCAGCAAGCCTTGCTAAGGGTAAACCAATACTAGGATCCACCACGGTCCTGGCATCAAAGTTACGTGGTGGTAAATCTCCCTCTGATCCACAAGGACTGCGACTGCCTGCTGTGGTGACCACCTGGAGCCGTTTGGCCAGGCTGTTCTCGAGATTCCAGGAAACTACAATGGCTTAACCAGTAAAGTAAGTGAAAAAAGGTGATTATACTGGAGCCCGCACAACTAGTGAGGACGGGCCGTTCGAGTATCAAATATCAAGTCTTAACGGTTGATATCGTAATCGCATGAGTTCAAGTACGGGGCGCACGTAATCTATTCCAGAGTGTGTCGGAAAGAATACACTGCCTGAATGAATTATACTGGAGCCCGCACAACTAGTGAGGACGGGCCGTTCGAGTATCAAATATCAAGTCTTAACGGTTGATATCGTAATCGCATGAGTTCAGGTACGGGGCGCACGTAATCTATTCAGAGTGTGTCGGAAAGAATACACTGCCTGAATGGGTACATGGCTATGCTTCCGTATGAACGATCACCTAGGCGGTATACTTTAGGTTAAACTACTTACTCCGCTATGCTCCCATAGGACACAAAAACATAGCATAATTTTTTTCATAAACATTCATAAACATAACAGAATTTGAAGTAAAAGCTGCCATCCTCGCACAAGAATCGAAAACACAGCACGTAAGACTCTCGAATCATTTTGGATAAATTCCAAGAGTCCAAATACGAGATGTATGGAGTAATGCCTCGTTATCACACGCGATCTCACACTGTTAACCGGCTGACATTGGGAACGTCCACTATTAAATTTGCACACATATTTGGCGAAACGTTGATAACTATTTCTAAATAATTGTTATATCTTCCGAGCTGAGTATAGGCATATATACGACATGATAGTTTTATGTATGCTGGTCGTGGCGTTGAATCCAACAAAGCAGCCTCGGACTTTGCTGGGCTTTTCACCAAGAAGCCTAATTAAGAGTAGACCAAAACCATATTCTACTCAAAGTCGCGTGGTGGCAAATTTGCCACTGATCAAAAAAGGCTTCGACCGCCTGTTGTGGTGACGGGCCCTCGGCAGGGTCTAGCCAGGCTGACCTTAGATGGCAGAGAACCACAATGCTCAACCGACAAGTGTCCAAAGAGAGAAAAATGGAGAGCCGCACAACTTGTGAAGACCGGCGATCAAAATATCCAAGTATCTAAGTTCTCACCATACCATGTTGTATCTAAGACTGATTTAAATGTAAGAGTGGCCTATTACCCATCGTTGAAACTCCGAGTGATTGATTTCCACGTGGAATACTCAGTGCGAGACTCATAAGACAGATCAATGTGTAAAGAATCTGTTTGGTTCCCAATGGGATTGGAACCAAGGTTTTGTGGTTAATTGCTGGTGTTATGGAAGCATTTGTCTAACTTGATTTCAGAAAACCTGGCCTTTCCTGGTACTGAGGATGTCGAAATCCTCCGAAACGTCAGCTTTTGTAAATAAGTCCTATAATAATCAACTTGTGTCTGCTTATAGAAAACACAACGAGTTATACATCAATGCAGAGGTTAAAAGAAAGTGGATCTTGGGAACAGCTGCTCATTAACTTACACTGCTAGATCAGCAACTGTGCAACAACCGCGATCACAGCATCCCATCTGACACATGTATGGAATCGGGAAATCAGTTGATACCAAGCCACTTCGATAGTAGCAAATTTTCTGGCCTGCTTCTGAAATTATCCTAAACAAATGCGAGAATGCTTGGTAAAAGGTTGGCATCACGCATATTTGTAAAGCTCTCCCAAGTTTGAAGGCAGGCATGCAATAAAGAATGGAAATCACACCAGTCTAGACCTTTTTGACGAAAGTGACCTATTCAAGCCAGAAATTATTTTAAATTTCTTGGTATTATGTATTTTTATTTTTTAAATTTTATTTGACCAGCATTCACGTTTACTGTGCGGATCCCACCACTTCTCACAGTTAGTTCGTTTCCTCGGATCCATTGTTCACGGAGATCTCCCAACTTTACTTGTGACTTCGGTTGCTGCTTGAGGGTATTCATATCGTCTTGAATGTCGTTGAATGCTGGCCGAGCAATTCCCCTGGAGTCTTGGGATAGACGGGCTGGAGCGTTCCCAATTGAATTGCAGAGAGTAATTTTTCCTCAGACATGTCCGGTACCAATTTCCCAACTCCGCACGGATGAGAGACTTGGTTGCCCGGAGCGGAATCGAACTAGCACCATATTCGTGATGACGGGCATCACTAACACTGTGCTATCCAGCACCATTGATATGAGGTAAACTTTTGAACTCATGTTTTAAGGAACAACGAAAAAAAATCAATAGTGCAATGGTCTTCAAAAGATAACTGAAAACATGAAATTATTTCACTACACGCCTTTTCCTGATGTCTATTTGGACGCAAGGAGCTTTGCCATGGATTCATCGCGCTCAGCCGGTACTTTTTTCAACTCAGATTGCGCAAGCGTGTGCTGTTATTAACTATCTCCTGTGCTTAATAAGTTATGAGAAACCGTTTTTCGAACTACTTTTTCATCTGTCGAGTGGCAAGAGCACTGTTGTACCTGCTGATTGATGTTCGAACCTGAACTATATCTTACACACTGCACGCCCGCCATCAATGTGTATACTGACATCCGTGGAAATACTACAAAATTCTTTCAACTCCTCTCCCTACATTTTTTCACCGATGTATGAGCGTTTTGCTCAAAAATATTTGCATTCCAATCTATCCACTATTTTCACTGCACATAATTTAAAAAATGGACTGATTCCTTAACAACTTGTCTCCTACATCATACTTTCTACTATTGGCCGAATGACTCTCGACTAACGGACCCCTACATCTACACCTTCACTGCTTTCGATCCATGTCGAGCTTTCCCCATAATCACACAGCTTTGGCATTTAATGAAGACGGAAATCAATAAATCCGATCATCTTTTCACTAGCTGTCGACTCCCAAAACTCATCCTTCTGTACATCTTTTGTGCTCTCTTGGAGGTATATCCCAAACGTCAGCCTTGGATATTTAACGAAAATGTAGTGGTTATCACCTTATAACCATCCTTCGATTGACCTTTTCAGGTACAGACCACGAGAGATTTCTCGCTATCTTCTTATCTGAAGAATCCACTGAAGATGAAGTTGAATATTCAAGCCTATACAATTCAATTATTGAACAGTTATTGATAGTTCTTCCTTTTGCAGTAACTCTTATGAGGCCTAGCAACAGTATGGAATTAGCGGATATAAAAAAGAGAGATTCATTGATCCTAGATAATCTTGCTAAAGGCTCACACCAAAGCATTTGAATACCCGGCAAGCTTCTTCATTACACATAAGAGAAGGGGATGTCTAAGAAACACATAAGAAACATGTAAAGTCATGTAAGGAAATGGAGAACGTGTGTGACATAAGAAAAAAGCAAAAAGGAGCATGAAATGTGTGGGAAAAAACCGAATTCTACGGAAAAAAGGCAAGATGGGGTGTGACAATGTGAAGGAAACTGCGTGCACTGGACCCTATGCATTGGTGTCAATGCGCACACAAACTGTAGAATTTCTAGCAAAAAATGTTCTCCACCATGGTGTCGTGTTCTCAACGTTAGCTATATACAGAGGCCTTTGATATTATGTGATCTTAATTCATGTTACACCTACCAGTTATGTCTTGTCGTATCAGACTTCCTAATAGTCTGCTATTGACATGCTGCGATGGATGTGGGGTTCTGAAAAGCAATTTTCCTTTGAGCTGAATGAATGAAAAAACTTTCAAAGTGTAATAGAACGTCCATACCGACTTTTTTTAGTTCGTTATCAATGTTTATCGATTGTTAAAAGTTTTAAAGCAGAACTAATCGAACGAATCTGTCGTTGCGGATTGAAAAATGAAGCGAGAAGCTCGTAATATCAGCAAAACATTTGGCCATCACACCACCAACGAGCAAGAGATTCAAAACAACTAAAACAGCTTCCAGAAAAGTTGAAAAAAGTCGCATGAAAATCGCCATAGAAAGCCTCTTCTTAACTGTGGTGCGGTACTGCTGGAAGGACGGATGAAAGCGTTACAAATTTCTGTTCGACTGCACTGCAATAACTACTGAATAAATCAGCAACATAACGACTACTAAATTTTCCACATTATCCAAAATATCGCAGTGTTAACTTATTATTTTGAAGAGCTGATTATACCAGTTCTGGTTGAAGTGCATGCAATTTAAACAGTAAAAATGAAAATGGCAGTTCATTTAGCAATTCCTAAGACCGACTTTCTCATAAACTCGTCATTGGTTGATAATTCACTGTTTTTCTTCGATAGACAAACATGAGGTTGATATTACAGAATTTGCTAGCACAGGGATGGACAATAGAAGCGGATAG
Source organism: Angiostrongylus cantonensis (assembly GCA_009735665.1). NCBI lineage: Eukaryota > Metazoa > Nematoda > Chromadorea > Rhabditida > Metastrongylidae > Angiostrongylus > Angiostrongylus cantonensis. The sequence continues at coordinate 347,659 of MQTX01000174.1, read as the reverse complement.
CACAGTGGTAGTGATGCTCATCATCACGAGCATGGTGCTAGTTCGATTCCGCTCCAGACAAACAAAGCCTCTCATAGTTCTGCGGTCAGGGAATTGGTACCGGAGTTGTTTGGAAAAAAATCGCTCTTTGCAATCTGATTGAGAACGCTGTAGCTAGGCTATATTACAGCATTCAAGATAAAATAAAAATTCTCAAGCAGCAGCCGAGCCCACACGTACAATTGGAAGATCTTCGTGAACAATTGATGCGAGGAAATAAACTGGATGTGAGAAGTGCTGGGATCGGCACAGTAGATGTGAAGACGGGTCAAAACAAAATGAAATAAAAATAAAAAAACTAGCATACGATAGCTGAGGTTTTGGCGGTTTTGCCTTCTTCAGAGTCGTTTCATTCTTGGCAGGTACTCCTATTAATTGGTGGGAAGCTGCCGCACGGAGTAACACATGGGCGAGGAATGTGCCTGTGTCACGTCACTGAATCAGCTTCATGTTTGTTTGTCGAAGAAAACCAATAAAAATGAAAATTGGCTGCAAAAGCACAGGCAAATCACAAAACAACTTCTCCTAGTCACCTGTGTCTACACAACTCATAGGATGTATAGTGACTTTTTTAATAATTATCCGGGATGAAGGATAGAAGGATAAAGCTCTCGGCGTTGATCAATCCCTGAGGGATGTGCCATACATCTTCACTAAGCATCGTTTGTAGGTGATGGAATGCATATCTGGCCATTACAATGACTCGCGGTGGTCCACCGATGTATCAAGCTAGTGCTGCAAACCTCCCAGACAAGTTCGGTCGAATTTGTCGACCTAGAAGTTTTGAAGAGATTGGTTGGCCATGAGCGATTCCACGTGTGTGTTGCAAGGCGCCTCCGACCACTGCGACATGCGTGCCCTTTTTAATTAATCAGGATAACGACGATAATCAAGGCATTGTTGTTACTCAAGGGAATTACGCAACGTAGCTGCAAAAGTTCGTTGGGAATTCTCCTTTGTAAAATGATTCTACGAAATCATGTTATTCGTGTCGAGATTGTATTGTTGGTAAGATTTACATAGCCGTAGAAAATTGACGTTCTTATACCAACGTTGTGGTTTCTGATGCGAGATATTTCGACTGATGTTCGCTTATAGGAAGATTCTCCCACCTCGACATGGTCACGTGAACAATTCTGAAAAAGGATAAAAATCACCTCACGAGTTATTTAAGAGTGAAAACACATTCATGCGAAACCATCAAGTTAGGCTAACATCAGCTTATGACATCGACTCCCTTACCAGTTCTCGAAAGGAACACTCACACCTCTACTCTATTCGTACCACATGCGTCCACTCTTTAAGAGCTCAAATGGAGTGCAGACATCATGAAGATGAAACCAAAAGGCATAAAGCTTTTTTGCGAACTTCCAGCTCGGTGGTGAAAACATTGAAGGTGTAAGCTCATCAAGGAATAAATACATATTGATTAAGCACACCGAGATTCAAGGAAAGTCGGTTTCGAAGCTAAGAAAAATATCCCGGAAGATTGATATTCCATGCAGAGTTCAAAATTCGCCATTAAAACAAATTCACACAACACCTGTCATCTAGCCATTTCTGATTTCATTTGATTTCCAGGTGAAAATCTAATCGCTTCTTGTTTTCTCTGGGTGCTTTTCGTTGATGAATAGAGAGCGTGCTAACGCAAACACATGCATTCTACAAAGTGCACAATCAGGAGTGCAACAGAAAAAAACATTGAATTGAGTACCCAGTGACATTAAGGTGACAGATGGGAAAATTGCTGCAGAAAGGCATACAACATGCCGCAATAAATTTGAGGAGATTGAACTAAGGTGACAAAGGATAAAGGATAAACTATAATGATGGTGAGGTATGAGCAAAGCTCAGGCCTACAGCTGCGCTTCAAGCCCTCGATTACCCTTTCCGAGGGTTCACGTGTTACCCGCTGCACTAACCGAAGCCCTAGCCTTACTTTAATCTAAGCCAGTTTATTCTTCACTCTGATGGATATGTCGGTAAACATCCGTCTATGAAAATGATCTGAGAAGCACAAATCAGCAATGAACCCAGGTAAGCCGAAGCTGCAGTGAAAATTACAATGTTTAAACTTCTATTTAATGCATATTCTATTTTCATGGAACGGTATTTTTGTAAAACACAACCATAGTGATGCAGACAATAGCAAAGCTAGTTAGAGCAGTGGGTAATACGTGAGTCGCTGCAAAGGATAGTCGTGTTTTCGAAGAATACCCGAGCTTGCAATTTTTGCTTATATCTCAGCATCATTTAGGTTGTATTTCCCAACTATGTGAGCAATTTACCTTGATTCCTGCTGGACAAATAAAAATTAGAGGAGTGGAACGCTTCCGAGTTATTTTAGCCTGCGAAAACAAATCTTCTGCCATGAGTACAGTAGAAGTCTATTTGTGAAAAAAGCTGTTTGAAACTAGTTGGAAATAAATGCCATAAAAACGAAGTTGTTTTCCAAACACTAAGCCTGAACTTGTTTTTTCAAGTAGGCGAGAATCGCGCATGATTCACTTCTTTTGCTTATCTTCAAAAAAAAAAACAACAAAGTAAGAATAAAAGTACAATCATAATAATGCTGTGATGTTTGCAAAACTCCAAACAGAAGGTGTTTGCGGTGGGGATGGAACACGCTACAACCCCTTCCAGAGATTAACGCGTTTACCACCACATCATGAGGGTCCTCCATTTCGTTTGTCTCTCAGCTAGTTTTCTATCTAGCAGTGCAATCTCTGTGCGAAAAATAAAAATGTATGGTCACAGAAGGCACGCTGTAGGGTCGTTGCTTAATTAGAAATCGGTAGCAAGTTATAGGCAAGACAAGCGAAAGTCAAGTAGTTTCGGTAGTCAACACCAGGCAGCCTTTCATTGACATCCACTCAATGACATCGATGGTGACAGTTGGCTCACGGAACGGCTATTCATACACTGCTAAGAAGTGACTGAAAACACAACTGTCCGCACACGGAAAGAGTCGCCAAACTCCTAACGTTTGCTTAAGCTAAGCAGCCCAGAGAAGAAGTGTCACTCAAATAGAGCCTCAAATAACTTGGCAAAAAAGTAAAACCACAGGGCTGTTAGTGACTGGATTCCTCGGGATGTCAAACGTACTGCAGGAAGACCACCGACCCGATGGTCAGAGTTCTTCACGAAAAGCCTAGAAGAAAGATATGATGCTCGACGAGTCCCTAAAGCGAGCAGGACCCACTGGGCTACTTTTGCACGCGACAGGAAAAAATGGAAAATTTACTGGCGCTCTCTCGAGTCACCCGACGATCAACGGGACTACAAGTGATAGAGGTGATACTGGAATTTGAGTACTTAGGAGCAAGACCTGAAAATTCTGCAAATCACACACTTCACTAAGCGATTTCGCCGAAAACTTTCTCTAATTACAAAATTCGGCTACTGAAGGAAATACTTTCATCGGCTTTTCCTCCCAAAGAATGATGTTTATTTGCTAGGACACTTGGATGGCCCGTCCTTACTAGTTGCGTGGGGCTCAGCTTAATCTCCATTACTGGGAGATTTTCTAGTATAGGCATTGTAATTCACTGGAATCCCGAGGTCAGCCTAGCCAAAGTCAGCCTCAAATCGTCACCACCACATGCAATTGCATCCCTTGTGGATCAAAGGGAGATTTACCACCATGCGACTAGTTTAATACCAGGACGGTGGTGGATCCTAGTATCGGTTTACTCTTAGCTGGGCTTCCTGATGGAGACGCTGGACCCTTTCTGACCATGTGAGACCCTCCCAGGGAATGAATCCCCACGCTGTATATCGTAGCCCGAATCGTGGACACCTCCCAGCCATACGAGGTCATTGGTTGGGAGGATGTTAATTTATTCTAATAATAACTGAAAACATGACTATAACCGTCTCCAATTGCTAGATACCGAATTCTTATTAAGTATGAATCTCATCATCGCATTTTAATCAAACATGATTCCATTATTTTATTAATTCAACAATATTCTATATAATTCTATGTATTAAGGGTATTAGAACTATTAGCAAGGCTAATGACGGCAGGTGTTCTGGAAACAGTTTAGAGCACACAAACAGTAATGTCACAATAGTTATTCACCTGACGTAATAGCTCGGCGTAAACAATCAAAATACCGAAACAACAGAAAATTGTGTTTAAGGCGTATTTTATTGGATAGAATGGGCGATTGCAGACCACTTGTGGACAGTTAGACAAACATTAGATTACGCTAGAGCATACAATCGTGTCCTCTGAAGATCTTGGGCAATCACTAGAATGCGAATCTTTCTGAGACTAAGCGGCCGAATATATGATGGAGAAATCGTAGCGATGAATACTGTAGAACACGCCGTTTTCTATCACTGCAACATTCAAAAAACACACTCGAAAACTTGTGCTTTAAAGTAATTGGTCTTGTCGAGTAAGTACAAGGAGTATGGAAGAAATGCGTCGGCTCGGCGACGACCGTTTTTCTACTCACCGCTGTCCAAACAGCGAACGGATATGCGACGCAAAACAACTGGACTCGTTAAAATGTGTACCATTCGGATTTTCTCGCATCACGTATGTAGAAGGAACTATCACAAACATTGAAACTGTTCAAATATTCGCATAATGCGAATGGATGGAATTCGATAGGTTCGATCTCAAAAGTTTCTAGTGGTTTGCACATCAACTCCGAAATAATTTGCTGGACAACATATCAAAATGGCGGCAGATTATAATTAGTAATAGTGGCAAGGGTGCGTGTGGCGCAGTAGTCGAAGGCGTCCTGTAATAAACATGGAATCGACTCCTTTGCGCCTGGCCCACCAAGCCTCTGGGGTCGACAAATTGCTACAAAACTTCTCGGAGATGATGGGATGATAGCAGCACTGGCTCGATACATCGTTAGGCCACCGCGAGTCGTTGTAAAGGCCACACATGCATTCATGCACTCAATACGTACTGACAATAGATATCGCAATTCTGAGTTCTGGTACGGATTGCACGTAATCGCTTCTACAGTGCATTAGAAAGAGTACATTGACTAAATGGGTATACTGCTTCGCTTCCCTATCATCGAACACCTAGGCGGCATACTTCAACTTAAACCAAATACTTCACTAGGTTCCCATAGGACACAGAGACCTAAACTGAGGTCGAGAATCCTGCTATCTCAGCATTCATGTGGTTGTACCCCATTATTTGCCCTTAAAAAAGAAAAAGTAGGATTCAGAGCTATTTCTCGAGTGTTCCTTGAGAAATTTTAAAAAAGAAAAAAGAGCGATACTGAAAATTCCAAGCGTCCCATTCAGTCACCTCCAACGATACTTAATGAAGTCGAATGCATGGAGCATCCCTCAGGGATTTATCAACGCCGAGAGCTTCAGAGATTTATTTCTGCTATCGCATTTTTCTATTTTGCGGCCAAACTAATGCAAACGATCAGAGTCCATCCGCTAATCGGGGTTTTGTGTATTTCTTATAGTGGCACCATTTTTTTTACTTTTATTTTTATGCGACCCACCTTCACGTCTATTCTGAGGGTCGCAGTATTTATCACATTCGGTTCGTTTCTACGCATCCACTGTTCACGGAGATCTTCCGACTTTTATTTGTGTGCGTTTGGCTGATGCTTGAGGATTTTCCCTTCACCTTGAATGTTGTAGAATGCTGGTCGCCCCGATACCCTACTCTGGAGTCTTGAGATAGTCGATCTGGAGCGTTCCCAAATAGATTGCGGAGAATGATTTTTTCCCGGACGGCTTCAGTACCAATTTTCAGACCCTGAGGGATGAGGGGCTTGGTGGGGTTGAGTCGAGGTCGAACCAGCACTGTGCTCATGATGATCTGCATCACTTCCACTGTGCTATCCGTTCCTATTATTTGCCCTTAAAAAAGAAAAAGTAGGATTCAGAGCTATTTCTCGAGTGTTCCTTGAGAAATTTTAAAAAAGAAAAAAGAGCGATACTGAAAATTCCAAGCGTCCTAGCAAAAAACGAAGTAGAGCACGCACATTTGATGATGTGTAATTCCAGTGAGATTCAACATCTAGTTCTATTACTTCTTTCATTAAGCCTTGTTACTTCATCGCTCCACGATCAAATCATCCCTTCCTTCATTATCCTTTACAGACGTTGCTGTTATGTAGTGGACGAGGCAGAGACGTTATTCTGATGTTTATCCACTGATTGTACCCTGTTCCAGATCAAACAATCAACGCGCAGCGTTGTCAACTTTCGATTAGCCATAAAGTTTTCATCTCAACTTCTTTCAGCTTCCAACATCGGAGACCCTCTTGTTGTTACAGTCACCATTTCCAGTTAATATTTTGCCGCAATGAATGCCTATGCATCGTGTAGATCTTTGAAAACCAGTAGGTGTGGAACTGTTTTCTGTATTTAAGCATGTTGTCAGGGCGCGTGTGGAGCAGTTGGCGCTCTGCAACACACACGTTGAATAGGTTCCCGCATCCATGGCCCAACAAGCCTTCCATCCCTCCGAGGCCGTCAAATTGGTACCAGACTTATCTGGGAGGACAGCAACACTGGCTCGGTTCATCGGAAAGCCACCACGATTCATTAAAAAGGCCAGATGTGCATTCAATCGCCTCCAATGATGCTTAATGAAGTCGAATGCATGGCGCATCTCTCAGGGATTGATCAACGCCGAGAGCTTCATCTTTCTAAAGCATATTGTAGACAGAGTTTTCTTTTCGGATAGCCATCATTCAGATACATAGGTTTTCTTGTAGAATGAAAGAAATTACTGTGGCGTGAAATGCGTGTCGCTTAGTTTATTCATTAAGGCTGTTCTCTATCGTTTTTATTGCATCTACTATCACATCTACTGTGCGGGTCCCACCACTTCATGCGTGCGATTCTTTTTTTCTCAGATACGTCTTTCACAAAGGTCTTCAAGCATTTCGCGTACTATTTAAGCTGCTGCTTGAGGATGTCGTCTTCTTTATGATTGTCGTAAAATTATGGTCCAGCCACTTCTTTTTCAAATTTCGGATATGGTTGGGTTAAGGGGTTGGAATGGAGATGAGAGCTGGGGCGAGAATCGAACTAGCACCTTTGATAGCTGATCGACAGCACCACTAACCACTGCACTATCCTCGCACCACTTACCTGTATCACCTGTGTAGTCCCGTTGATAGTCGATCCATCTTTCTCTGTCGTGTGCAAGAGTAGCCCAGTGGGTTCTGCTTATTCTAGGGACTGGTCGAGCATCATATCTTTCTTCTAGGCTTTTCATAAAGAACTCTAACCATCGAGTCGGTGGTCTTCCTGCAGTGCGTTTAACATCCCCAAGAATCTAGGCACTAGTAACGTTTGTCCATCTATTGTCATTCATACACATACGTGTCCGGACCACCTTATCCTCGACTGCTTGGCGTACAGAACAGCACCTTTGATTTTTGATAGACTCTCTGTACTCGTCCTACCCAACGCTGCCGAATTTGAGGTTCTTTGAAATTTTTAGTCTTTTGATACCTATGTATAGCCGACTGAGCTTTGGACGTAGGGGCTGGGTATACTCACGGGCAGCTTGCCAGGCTCTCCCAGACTGGACATGGAGCTTATTTGTTGGAGGCGATTCCCAACCACCTCCCATATACTTCCCTTTCACTTGATTGTAGGTCTTTGGCCGAATTGACCCGTAGGATACAATCCGCATAAAGCAAGAACACATTCACACACGCATGCACGAATACGTTTAGCAAATACAGAATATATGTGCCAAATCGGCGCAGCTGAAAGAGAAATTCTATCTCCTGGATTCGCCTGCGTATCAGGTAAGCAACGGTCGCTTTCGATCCGCGATGAACCCCTATCCGCCACCTGGGGACGCGCACGTAACCTCGCGACTAGCTGGCTATCGGTATTCCTCATATGAGGGAGATCTGTGTCACTGCACCCCGCACCACTGCTTACCTGTAATCAAAAAACTGTAAATTTTCTAAGTTACTATGGCTGCTAAAAATTCGGTGACAACGGCGAAATGTCAGAAATCGGGCTAGCGGAAGCGGTTTATCAGGCGACTGATGGGAGCCCCGACATTGCGGAGGCTCCTTGATGACGCCTATTATTGATAGAGGTAGTGGTGATACAGGGGTCACAAGATCGATAAGAAGTTTGCGATACAGAGTACATGCAATTTGCCATCACAATCAACGAAAATTTAAAGGAGTTAAATGTGTTCGGATGACCAGTCTGTGTCTACAGCCCTATTTCATCCAATCGAATTTGTGCCATCATCAATTCTCAGCTTTTCTTTCTATCAGGCGAAATGTCAGAAATCGGGCTAGCGGAAGCGGTTTATCAGGCGACTGATGGGAGCCCCGACATTGCGGAGGCTCCTTGATGACGCCTATTATTGATAGAGGTAGTGGTGATACAGGGGTCACAAGATCGATAAGAAGTTTGCGATACAGAGTACATGCAATTTGCCATCACAATCAACGAAAATTTAAAGGAGTTAAATGTGTTCGGATGACCAGTCTGTGTCTACAGCCCTATTTCATCTAATCGAGTTTGTGCCATCATCAATTCTCAGCTTTTCTTTCCATCCAAATCGTTGAATTTAATGCACTGCAAGAGGGAAACAAAGAGAAAGAGGTCTCCTTCGACTCCTGAATCTGCTCTGAAAATTTGCAGCTTTCGTAGCTTTTTTCTTGCCTTCGGATAGCGTGCAGTAATGAGAATGCGCTCAGAATTGGTGATGATGTCGTGTTTCGACGAGGACGAGCATTCGCAGGCTAACATTATTTAAAGTGCAAGCATTAAAAAACTTGGCTGGGTTCATTTAATTGCATTTTTCCTGTTGCCATGGTGAATGTTCAATCTCTTTTCACAGAAACCACAATGAATAGTTTTCGATAGCTTCCAGTGATCACTTCGATTTGTGACTCGACTCCTACCAGCCAGATTTCTGCTTACTTATGAAGCTGATGTCAAAGTGAATTGTTGAAATTATAGAAAAGCTTTCGAAGACATGTGCGTGATAATATTTTCTAAAAGAAAAATGTTTATCTAAGGAAATATCCTTATCGTATTTGCGCACTTTCATAGATTGACGAAGTTTTATTAACCGAACAGAGTCGCCTAAGGCGCTTTAATTTCATAGAGTAATACGCTTTCAGACAGAACGATTGGGTACTTAAGTTTCCCTTTTGTAGTTTCCATTTCCATTTTGTCTATCACTTTCTCTCTCCGGCGCATGGAGCGACGACTATTTTTCAGCCATTCCGTACTTGCTGGTTTTTTGATAATAAACAGTTTTTTGGTAAGTCGACTGCAGGTGGGTTTTGAAAAGGATATGATTTCAGAAGAGGCTTTGCACTGTCGTTTTATGGGTATGAATTGTATAGCTGAAAGGATAAAGCTCTCGGCGTTGATCAATCCCTGAGGGATGCGCCATGCATTCGACTTCATTAAGCATCGTTGGAGGTGACTGAATGCATATCTGACCTATACAATTACTCGCGGTAGCCTTCTGATGTATCCTGTCGGTGATGCTATTCTTCCAGGAAGGTGTAGTTCCAATTACCCACCCCGGATAGATGGAAGGCTCGGTGGGCCTAAGGCAAGGATTGATCCCATGTGTATTGCTGAGCTCCTTTAACCATTGCGCTATACGAGCTCGTGAAGATCGTATCTATGCTATTATTTACTATATGTTACTAGCGCACATCATGCAGATGCATTAATGTCGCATTTGAGAGTATTTTGGAGCGTGTATTGAGTCTAATTCGATATTTTTTTACCAAAATATACCATATATTAACCATGGTGCATAGATTGAAGATTTAATCATAGAGATTGAGACAAAACAGCAATTATTTACATGTTTACTGTATGATAAGACATCATATCTATCATATGGTATCCCAGAAGTTATTATGTTCGATTCGTTTCCTCGTACCCACCATCAACGAAGGTTTTCGAACTTTGCTGCGGATTTGGCTGTTTATTGAGAATTTTCTTCTTCATTACTGGTGTCGTTGAATGCTAGTCGAGCATCTGACAGCAATGTGTTGTTCGCAAATAGTTCACTTTCTCCAATCTAAATGAGTCCTTTGAAGTGGGCTATCACAGGATTCCACTGAGAGTTTATTCGACCAGCATTCAACGACACTCGTAACGAAGAATAAATTCCTCAAGATTTATGTGTCCCTCACAAGCCGCCCTTGCTGAGCTGACACGCAATCGAAATATCACGGCTCAGAGGAAGACGAAATCGCCGTAGCACCATCCAGCAAGTAACAACAACAGCAACAACAACAACAACGACAACAACAATAACAACAACAACAACAACAACAACTCATACCAACCTCGCGCCACCTCAATGAGGGCAGTTCGTAAGAACATATAAATGAATGGGATATTTACGCCAAGGTTTATAGAACGTTGGTCTTTTGAATCTATGAAACAACAGTGAATTGTTCGAATAGGTTGTTTTGAAAATTATCAACCGCAGAGGATGGATTTTCTCATCGCCTGTATTTCCATTTGCTTTCGGTTAGCTATTGAGTGAATTTACGAAGCTCATTGAGGCAATTTCTGGGGACCAATAGACTAAGAATATACGCTATATTATAAATGACGTTAATTATGGACTAAAAAAATTTCCCACAGTAGTTTGCCACCTCATAGTGGCTGGATAGTTTTATTGATGTCCAACTTCGATTCTACAGCTGGCATTCCATCACCCAAGCAGAGCTGCCGAAGCTGAACTGTGAAGATGTTATTCATTTCCAGTAGAATCGGGCAACAATTTCTCACCAGTGATGTAAGGAAAAAATACTTCACAACAAAGATATGGTGCTTTTCATACACTTTCCTTGCTCAATAAGACTTTATTAGTGCTCGACTCCGGTTGCTTCTTATGGATATGTTTGGTATGTATGGATCCTCCTACTCGATTACGATGGGAATGATTGTTCGTGAAACAAAGCTTGTATATATTCGTTGATAAAAAAGCGCAAAAAATTAGAGGATAAACCCTGTTTTATCATTAATCTCACATCTACAATTATTCAACAGAATGGCCGCATTTTTGCGCTGCCTCAGTACCTCTCCTTAACCACAGAACAAGGAAACATGACCTGATAACTTGACACTTTGACTTTCTCCACACCATTCAAGCATGGGTAGCGTCACGCCGTTCCCTTGAATACTAGTACATACCTAGCGTTTGCATTACCTTATCTGCACAGACTATTGCATCGCTTCCTCACAAACTTTCTGTGTAAGCAACACCATTAGTCATCGTTCTTATCTGATGCTGCCGTCTGTGTGTAGGTTCTGGGAAATTCGGAAGCCACGCCAAACACCGCTGCTCCATAATGCACTTGAGCTACCTTACAGTCAATTTTACATTCTTTTTATGAGCATCCTTGTAATCATTACATCTATCTTACTGTTTGATTTCGATTAGAAAGTTCTAGCCTTTAAGAAATCTTTTTACGGAATCAGCAGTATTTCTTACGGTAACCACAATCTCAGTACTCAGCAATGAGTTAAAGCTATTACAGCTTACTTGTGCCTTCTTCTATGTTATTTTCAGTGTATTGTTGTAAGTAAAGTTATTATGACTGCATTTCAAATATGTCAACCTCGCTCCACTGTAATCATAAGCCCAAATGTGTCCTGTAATATTTCAACCTTCTACACCAACACTTTTGTATTTTGTGTCGTACTTGGGCGTCATGTTAGGCGAACACCCTGTAGCAAAACTGGTCTCTTCTCTTAAGGGTCTTACCGGTCTTACCTTTTACCATCGCCTTGCCCTCGTTTATTTACCACCCTTATCGTCTTATCGCTTATATTGTTTCGATATTGTCATATTATCATTATTGCATTGCTAGTAAACGGTTTATTTACCAAATTTTGAGATTACAAGCTACGGCACCCATAATAAATCCCGTGTGTTAAGCCGAAGGTGGACAATCAACTACCACACGAATTAACCAGTACTCTTTTGCTCTTCTTTCATCCCACAATAATTCCTAAAATTGGTATCATTCATTGCACTGAAAAACTTCTGGTTTAATAAGAATGAGGTTATGAACCTTCTTAAAATTATTTCAATTGCATGATTCGCAGTCGGTTAATCACCGTCTCATTTAACCTAGCCGTCAGTGCCGCTCAATTACATCCCCATAGCACAATAATACGAGATTAAGCGCACTTTTTTTTTAACCAATTCTCTCTTTTTAGCATTCCATGTTTGCCTCACGTAGTTTTAATGGAAGCTCGGCATACCCAGTTATACTTCATCGGCTTTCTCTAAGTAGACGTTGGGCGCGTGTGGCGTAAGTAAGTAGGCGTAGTGGCGTAGTAAGTCGCGTAAGTAGGCGTGCATAGGTCAGGTCAGAGACGCAGTAGGACACACACATGGGATCAATCCCCGCGCCCATGGCTAGCTACTCTTCAATCCCTCCGAGGTTGGCAAATTCGTACCACAAGAGAGATAGTTTTAATGGAAGCTCGGCATACCCAGTTATACTTCATCGGCTTTCTCTAAGTAGACGTTGGGCGCGTGTGGTGCATTGGTGCATAGGTCAGGTCAGAGGCGCAGTAGGACACACACATGGGATCAATCCCCGCGCCCATGGCTAGCTACTCTTCAATCCCTCCGAGGTTGGCAAATTCGTACCACAAGAGAGATTTATACACATCTACATACAAAAAAGTGTACATCAATCTGGCAGATTTGAATGAACATACCCCTAGATAAATTATGAGCGCGTATGTTTCGCGTGCAATATTAATACCCGGTGTAGACACCATAAGTACGTCCGTGACACAGAGGCCTATATGGGCACCATGATGTCAATTTTCAGTTCATTTCGTCGAAGAACTTTTTTGCCACGCTATATATAGTTATTCGATAGCAGAGTTAAAATAGGGGTAGTAAGGGAAGAAAAACCTTTCTCTACAGCTAATGGTCTACAAAAGCTCTCTTTCGAAAAGGTTCATAGATCGGTAATCTGAATAATAATTAACTGTTATTTCATTTCAATCACTACGGTTATTGTATGAGATGTGCCGACGTCAAAATATGAAAACGGCCTCTGCATAAGCTGTCACGAAAGCAATGTGTATACACGATGGACCATAGTAACACATACTTAGTAGCATACACTTCATACCTAACAGGGTGAATTTTCTCTCACAATCCTGTCATGTTCACAACCCCGCAAATTCTCTAGTTATCAAAAAAGCATTTTTTATCGTTGGAAAACGAGAAAGCCCACAAACGACAGAAAATGCTGATGTTCCGTTGCCATAGGCGAGCTAAACGCCGCACTTCCGCTACGCGTTGAGAAGAATGATCCATATCTGTACTAATATTTACAATCACCTGTTGTCCCGTTGATCGTCGAGTGAGTTGGCCAAGCGCAACTAAATCTTCCATTTCTTCTTGTTGCATGTAAGAGTGACCCAGTGGGGTCTGTTCTCTCTAAGGAGTGCTTGAGTGTATCATATCTCTCTTCTGGCATTTTCTGAAGACTTCTGACCATGAGGTCGATGGGCTTCCTGGTGTACATTTGATTTTGCGAAGAATGAAGTGACAAATAACTGTTGTCAATGTTGTTCACTCTCGAAACCCCAATTAACTTCCATCACTTCATCAGGCACAAGTGCGTCTTCTACCTCTGATCGTTGATGTGGGCCCAAACCTCTGAATCTCTCTCTCTCTCTCTCAATTGTGTGACACGAAACACTCTCCACGTTGTCCTTTGAACCGCGTGTTCGAGAACGCGGAGTGATCTTTGATCCTGGCAGTGCAGCGAGCAGTTTTCTAACGCAGGAGTTAGGGCTGCAAAAATGAAAGAGTCGAAAGGTGGCACGGAGTCGATGGTTTTTAACTCTCTTTTCTACATCTTCGGTGGTCGAGAGTTTCCAAGGCGACTGATTTTCTCTTAAATCCTTTTGCTTTTCTATCCTATCCTATCCTTTTCTCTTAAACTCTGGATACAAATTGTTCATCATGCTCAATTTACGACTCTGATACACACAGTTGGAGCAACTAAGGATACTTATTCATTTGAGTGTGAAGGATGCATCAGAAACAAATCTGTTTCTATCGAAAATCGTTTTTGCAAAATTTAGTCGAAAACCAGTCTTTCCACCAGTATTGTCAAACTGGACCAACGTTTGCTCATTTTGGTTAATGGTTACTATTATAAAAACGATGCTATCAGCGAAACGAAAATGATGTGATTGTCGACCACCTATACTCACTACCATGTTGCTCCATCCTAATCTTAGTAGGCGGCACCAAATAGTTTTGCCTAAACCCCCTTCCGCCGTCAATTTTAACATTGTTTTAGAGTGGTCATTTTTGGTTGGAAACTCTTGTATAGCCTGCAAAGAATCTTTGTATACATAGTAGGGCCGCCTTTAGCCAGGTTATCCATGACTTATTCTGTTTCAAATACGTCAAAATTCTTTCTCAAATTGATGGAAGTGAAGCAAAGAGTTCTCTTGTACGTTCGCGTACTTCAATGAGTCCTGTCATCGTGTGGGTGTGGATTGTACTTTCACAGTTGAAGAGATCTGGATAATACCAGCTTTGTCAGTCTTGATCGTCTGCAAGTTGACGCCAAGCTATAACGAAGACGAATTTAAAGCGTTCTATATCGGGTTGGAAAGGTTCTACAGAGTAGAGCATACATTCTTTAAGGTCATAACTAGAGATTTCACCGCTAAGATTGGAGGCAAAAGAATGTCTAGAAACTTCACACTGTTACCCACGGATTGGACCAGAAAGAGCAGAAATTTCGGAAGGAAGAACCGGTGGTGCAACATATCCATCCTCTTTTATTTCATATGGCGGGAGGTGGACGTGGCTATCGAAGAGACCCTTTGGTACCAAAGCTTAAATTTTTGTGGCGGACTCATGGGATAACGCATACGTTCAATTTGCTTACCACTATAAACTTTTTGATTGTTTAGTAATAGCTTATATCTTTTGGTAACTAAAGAGCTTTATTGGCTGAAAGATCTCAGAATGACAGAAGCGATTGTGCGCTACCGTTATTGGGACATGCATGGTAACCAAGCTTTTGTTTGCAATGCTTCACTATAATTATTGGATACTCTTGGGAAGAAATACTTACAAAAAATAAAGCAAAAAAGCTCCATGTTCAAAATAAACGGCAGTGAAGAAAATGCATTAGATATAACTCAGCCTGGTCAGTATGCAGTAAAACCGAGCATCTTGAATGACTCAAATCGACACCAATGGGTTAGCAACACTGTCTCGGTGATGAAGTTCTGACTAAGGGCGTCCATTTTTTGCATGGAAGCGTCATTGGCAGATCTAAACTGTTTTACATCGAACAATATTTTTTTCTATAGATCCATAGAAACCATGTATCACATCGGAAGGTACACGTAGGTTAGTGATCACTACGGCAGCAACATATTCCGTTGAACTACAAAGTACGAAATACTTGTGAAATCAAGTTAAAAAATAATATGGATTTCTAAAAAAAGCCTCCAGAACTGGTCTATGCACTAGTGTTGGCGTATTTTAGCTTCACACCTTTAGCACTAATCATCAATGACCATCTCCACTACCAAAGGTGGAGAAGGGAAAACGGGGAGAGGAAATAATTGTGGAAATGTTGCCAGTACATTTTTCTTCTTCTCCAAATGAATACATAACTAGTGCTTAGTAATTAACCTCACTTATATATCGTACACTCAGATATTTTTACGCCAATATCTTTCCATTCCATTAGGCATAGTTTACTTGGATTGACTATTCACATGTCTTTTTTATGTCTAAATCTTTTTTCCTCTGGATACTAGCCTCATTAATTAACATGTGTTTAAATTGTTGAGTTTATGCAGGGTGTTATAAAACTTTTATTTGGCCAATATTTGGACGTATTCTTTTTCATCAGAACTTCACTCTGGAGGAGTTCACTCCAAATATTATGATGGAGACACCACATCCGGAAGACTAACGACTCTGGACGACCGACTTGGATCATCAGCTTTGATGAAGACGAAGACGTGGAAACGTTACCTGAATAAAGTTGGATGACAACCTCATGTACGCTCAACAATTTAAACACGTGTTGGTTACTCATTCTGAGAAATGAAAGAAAAGCCGGTTTTCGAAATATTATTACTAGTCTCACTGTTCACATTCTTTTTCACTTTTGTTTTTCACCTTTTCGTTATTCTTGTCCCATTTTGTTTCGCAAGATGTGACAAGTGTCGGTAGTGATTTTGATGAACCCTGAGATCCTCATTATATTTCTGGTCCATTGAAGATACTAAAAAAACGTTAAGAAAATTAGTTAAAAAACAGAAAATATAATTTTTTTAAGGTATTATTTTATAAGAAGAAAAGTAAGTGGTCTCATCCACAGAGACGAGAGAATTGTGAAAGAAAAGCATGAGGTTAATTGCACGGGCAGGTCATTTTCGTTGATAATATGCAGGATTGTATACAAAACTTTACAACTGAATAACCCTCATGCCTACATACGTAATACATCTTCTCTTGCATGATATATAGTGTTCTGTTCCTCCCAACGGTTTACTGGCTCATTGTGGCTGGAAGGTGTTTCTGGATGCCGTGCTGCAATATAGAGAGCGTGGGGATTCATTTCCCAGCAGGTTCTCCCAAGCTGAAAAGGTCTCCTGCTTTTCCTCAGAAAGCCCAACTAAGGGTAGACCAATACCAGAATCCACCACTGTTCTAATGTGAAACTAGTGGCATGATGGCAAATCTCCTTCTATTCCACAAGAGCGGAGACTACCTGTGGCGGTGACGACCTGGGGAAACTTTGGCTGTGCTGATCTCGGAACTCAGGAAACCACAATGGCTAAACTAGCAAAACTCCCCGAAAAAATGGAGATTATCCTGGGGACTGCATAACCAGTGAAAACGGGCCATTCAATTATCCAGGTACAGTATTCTACTAACTAGTAAATACGTAGTAAATACAAATTACAACAAATTACGTCTATCCTACTCTGGATAGATTGTGCCTACCAATCCTCACTCATTTATGGTAAGGCATTTAAAATGAGCTGAAAAGAAAGACGGCTGAAATTTAATTACCCGAATTACCCGAGGATTTTTATTTGGACCATAATCGATTGAGACAACTTGATAAGACTGCCGAGCTACAAGCTGCAATATCTTTCATGATAAAAAAAGTCGCTAGATCTGCCTCCAGAACAATCAGTGCGTATTCTTGGTATTGTGGTCTATTGCGCGCTAATCAAGCACTTATTGATGCGAGCCATTTGGTTCCTATTTGGAAAGTTTTCATCCTCGAGTAATATTAGAACTCGCTCGTGTCACGGTTCCAGATTCTTTTTTCCAGCATTATAGTTCATGTCAGCTGACATTCTTGTCTTTTTTGCCTGGCATCGCCATCAGTCACACGTCGACCAGAACTAAATTTTCGATCAATCCTTCTTCGAAAAATTCCCATGTATTCTTCTCTTGACAGTGACATAAATTTAACCACTAACTGAGTTCCTTCTACAATAACATCAGCTTAGTAGTTTGGCGAAAACATAGAATGCCCTCCAGAAGCTGCCTTTTAGGTGTTTGCTTCACTCTACTAATGACGTGTGCTTTTTTAAAGATAGAGCTACACTTCCTAGTGTGACATGTGAAAGTACCAGTTCTATAAGTT
Source organism: Angiostrongylus cantonensis (assembly GCA_009735665.1). Taxonomy (NCBI): domain Eukaryota; kingdom Metazoa; phylum Nematoda; class Chromadorea; order Rhabditida; family Metastrongylidae; genus Angiostrongylus; species Angiostrongylus cantonensis. Next base: position 329,963 of record MQTX01000174.1, on the reverse strand, counting down.
ATGTTCAGAGTAAGCCCAGTTTTCCACACTGCTCTCTATTGATCAGGCAGCAATAGGAACAGCTTCGTCCTTCGTTCGTTTTTAAGACTTTTGCATTCATTCACTTCATTGCATTCGATTAGCATTATCTGTGAAATTCCACACCTTCAATGAAGAACGACGGTCGTTTTAGATTTTGAATAGGAGTCTTTCGACCGCATTCCTCAATACCGGTTTTCTTCAGTGATTTATTGTTTCCCTGTGTTTCGAAGTTTTGGAGTAGTATTTCGACTACGATCAGGGTGAAAGTATAATTGGTGTTTTTTTTCTAAAAGGAAAGGCCTATGTCTACAATGAATGATTCTTCAGCAATGACTCCTAGTTGGCACATTGTGAGTATTAGGAATCTACGATAACTGACGATACTTTTTAGATAACTAGGAAGCAGCTACCTCTAATGGAGATCTATAGTTTTTCGCAAATATTATTTTTAGTTTAGAATTTTGTTTTTAAAAGGATCTATAAAGTCAGCTTCCGCTAACATTGGCAAGGTACTAGATGAAACCACAGGGTCCCTCTGGACGGGATCTCGCTCGTTGTTCGAAATTTGAACGTTTATAAAGAGGAAGAAAAAAAAATGATTTGTAATCTTCAAAGATCTAAAATTTCTCCAAAACCTTGGAAACAAAGTTTCATCTCACCGGAAAGGTTTTCAGAACTTTATAATGTCGATATCTTAGCTAGCAGTAATCTCTACCACGTTAAAATTAACAAGTGTTTATGTTCTTTCCTTGATAAGCTTACACGAGTTTGATAACATTCTTCATTTACGGCTAACGTTTCGACGGTATCGACTTCATCAGAGCCGATGATCTGAGTCGGTAGTCCACAGTTGTTCGTGTTCTCGAGGTGGCGTCTTCTTCGGGTGTCGAACCGGGTCTTCATCAATGGAGTATCTCTTTCGAATGAACCATACTTACTCGACGCTTCATTCTGTTCATTGAAGAAGCGGTCATCATTCCGGAAATGGTCTAATGAAAAGGAATTGACAAATTGGATGTGGCGTTATTTCACCAAAAACTGTAACTCATCACCGGCAATGTGAAATTTCTTATGATCCATCGATACGAATCACCGATCCCATGACCAATTCAATTAAACTATTGAGTGCTCGGAATCAACATGCTCGCTGAGCTCTATTTAGTCGAATATTACACTGTCATATTTTATTTTATTTTTCGCTATTTTCCAATGTTATATTACTTTTATAAATACTATCTATACTTTTTCCGGACTGCAAGTGTCTGCGGTGGAGAACGAACGCGCTATTACCCTTTCTGGGGCTAACGCGTGTACCACCACACCATGCGGGTCCTTCGTTTTATCGCTGATTGATATAGCTAGCTGAAAGACATGCGAAACCAAAGACCCACATGGTGTGGTGGTGAACGCTTTAGCCCCCGAAAAGAGTAATAGCGTGTTCGTTCCCTACCGCAGACACCTGTGGTCTGGAGTTTTGCTAATATCTCAGCATCGTTGTGGTTGCATTTCGCATAATAACCTGCCGTGAAAGTTTTAGAGAGAGAGTAAAAAGTAAGCATTATTTTACTTTGTTTTTTTCTGTGATCTAATTTATAGTAATTTATAGTCGAATATATTTAGACCAATCTAGAAAGACCACACATTTGAGTTTTTTCAGATCATTAATCACTTTCCGTTACTCCAAATTCGTAACGTTCAAATGCGGCCAAATTTTTGAGCATTTCTTTAAGAATGTGCTCACACACTTTTTTACCCTTTATTCTGACACCGTATCTTTATTAGTCTGCGAATAGCGCAGTGGTTCGAGGTGCAATGTAACACACATGGGATCGATCCTGCACCTATGATCACCAAGCATTCCATCTCTCGAGGGTCGACAAATTGTTACACAGACCTGTCTGGGAGGATAGCAGTACTGACACAATATATCTACAGCTACCCCGAGAGTCATTATATAGGTCAGATATGCATTCAATAACCTCTAACGGCACCACGAATGGAGTGGAATGCATGGGGCATCCCTCTCGAATTGATCAATGCCCAGCCAGAGCTTTTTCCTTTTTATCTTCCATTTTATCCTTGATTATTATTACTTGCTTGTTAGCGGCGAATCGATTTGGAATGCCTGTAAGTCGATGTCAGCTTCAGACTTTTTCTAACGTAGTCGACATTGTTGAGGTCGTTTAGACATGCCATGCTTATCACTGTTGAAAATTCTCTCGAAGCCGTTACCTGCTAGCACTTACATCCTTCTTTCTGAATGAATTTGAAGAATACTTGAGTAATTTGACATCGGCAGTGCTATTTCGACTGTTCGTATTTAAAAAGCTGCGCTTCTGTGGTTGTTTTCTGCATGTTAAACACCTTGCGGTTGATAGCCCTAAGGTATCTAAGGAAGCATCCCATATCTTTCTATCACACCTTCTGTGTAACCGTATTCATAGATATAAATGTTTGGGCACATGTAGCACAATGGCTAAAGATGCCCTCTGATAGACCTGATCATTCGCTTCACCACGTACCCTGAACAAATCAAATCCGCTATTTCTCTGAGTCAGAAAATTTGTCCTAGACTTTTCTGTGAAAACAAGAACGCCGGCTTGGTACATCGATAAGCCACCATAAGTCTTTGTATCGGCCAAAAATGCATTCAATTACCTCTTCAGTGATCACTCCATAACGCCCGATGCTTGTTTTCGACAACTCATCATGATCAATTGACGAGTTGGGAACTTTATACTCTCATCGAAGATCAGAAAATTGTTGGAATGGAGTTGCTATAGATAAAAAGTTCTAGGAAAAATTCTATTTCATGCACTTGAAGTAATCGAGTTCTCTAAGAAAAGCGATTTCTCTTTGAAAATCCATCTACTTTTTTTTTGTTAAAAAACCCTTTCGTATAGTTCTTATGTCAATTTCTCGCTCTCATATCACTTATGACACCTCATTACACAGCCAACAGGTCGAATGTGCACTTTCTGGACAGAATCCGTTATTTTGCAATTTCTGCAAATCGCGTTCTTGCCAGGATTCATACACATCCACCATCGACATCGTTATCGAAAACTTTACCTTCTCTTCTCTTTTCCTTTTTTTTCATGCGTTTTCCCTTCAGATTGAAACAGTGATATGCCGAGAGGATCGTGTTTTCTTCAGTCTCGTTTCTTCATGGTGTTCTCTTACCGACTACTTTTGTCTGTTTTCTGTTTCGAATTCCTGTCGATTCTGCAAATTCAATCGGAACAAAACGTTAAAAATAAAAAGCATAGCAACGTATTTTTCAATAAATTATAATATTATTATATCATTAATGGAGGGCGCGTGTGGCACGGTGGTTGGAGGCGCCCCTGCGACACACACGTGGAATTGATCCCCGCGCCCATGGCTCACCAAGCCTTCCATCCCTCTGGGGTCGGCAAATTGGTACCAGACTTGTCTGGGAGGATGACAGCACTGCCTCGATACATCGGTAGGCCACCGCGAGTCATTGTAAAGGGCAGATGTGCCTTCAATCACCTCCCACGATACTAAATGAAGTCGAATGCATGGCGCATCCCTCAGGGATTGATCAACACAGAGAACTTTAGAGAGAGCTTTATATCATTAATATTATTATATTATTATGCTATTAAATAATATTATTATTCCAAGGATCGACTTTCTATTAACCTCGGCACTGGATTATAAATTCGTCGTTTTCTTTCTTAGCAATCTCGAGGTTGTTATACAGAATACACTTACTTCCATACAATAACACACATACACCACAACTGTTGTTGACGTTTCGGCAGTATCGCGTTCTTCAGAACCGTTTTTACGTGCCTTCCACTGAGGAAGAGCCTCTGATCAGAGTCGCATATGGTTGATGACTCTGAAGAAGGTGAAACTTCCGAAACGTCAGCTACGATTGTATTGTATGTGTGTTATTGCATGGAAGTAAACGTATGCTGTTTAACAATCTCGCGATTGCTGAGAGAGAAAACGACGAATATTATTATTATTCTTATTTTTATGACTAATGCCTCAGCTTAACTATGCTCATTGATGATTTGAGCTTCCCAGATCAATTCCGCTGACGGGTGATTGCTGATGGTACTGATGGATAGAGCTAACTGAGACAGGCGAGGCGAAGGACCCGCATGGTGTGGTGGTGAACGTTTTAGCTTCCGGAAAGGGAAATATCGCGTTCGTTAGCCACCGCAGACACCTGCGTCACAGAAAACATCAGTTTTGTAAATATCTCAGCACCAACGAAGTTGTATTTCGCATGACAACATAAGTGGTCAATTATGTCGTATCCAAGAGTAGCCGTGTTTTCTATGAAGGCTATATAATTCCCACGTCCGACTTTCTATTAGCCTTGTCATTGATCGAATAATTCTTTCATGAAAAGAGCTTTACTCCTGTGTCACAAATGAGATCCGTTCTTTTATGTCCTGCTCCACGTCTCTCTCGCGCAGTTGATGACGACTGTGGTGGCAATCATCAACCGCATTCTAGCGGAGGTCGTTCGGTTACCATCGTTTTTCGGGTGCTATCAAAGTGGGCCAACTGTAAGCCGTAAAATCAATAGCTCCTTTTGATGGTTATAGCGTCAATATTGGCGACATAGTCGATCAGTGAAGTCAGACCGATTGATACGGAAATCTAACGACCCGTCAAATTATCGCCGTCAACGTTTTGTTGTTACGCATTATTATTATTATTATTATTATTTTATTTTTTATTTTATGCTGCCTGTCTTTCCCATCTGCTCTGTTGATCCCAGCATTTCTCGTATTCGATTCCTTCCCTTGCATAATCATCCACGAAGTTCTTCCAACTTTTACGCATAGCTTCGACTGCTGCTTAAAGATTCTCATTTCATCTTGAATGTCATGGAATTTTGATCGAGTTCATTCTCCGTGGAATCCAGAGATTGTCGTGTTAGAGCGTTCACAGTTGGACTGCAGAGTGTCTTTTTTACGGGACAAGTCCGGTGCCAATTTTTCGACCGTGGAAGGATGAGAGTATTGGTGAGCTCGGGCCGGGATCGAACCAGGAGCGCGCTCGTGTTTGTCGGCATCATCATTCCGGTATCCGCTTTTATCGATACAATTTTGCATGAAGTTTTGGCACAGAATGAGTAATCTAGTAATTGCGGGAAAGACCATTTTTACTCACAAAAATCACTATTGTTCTACATACTCGATGAAATCGATCGAGACAAATCAGCAGGATGAGAGCAGCAAGTTCTCCTTTGCTTCAGTTCTCGAATATTGATTGAGATCTATCATTCAGGCTTGTATCGATTTCTAACACGAAAAATGTGCCATCAACTAATTCTTTGGAAATGACTTGTGCTGCTCAAGAAAAACCTCGGTGGAAGCGTTTACACCCGAGGAAACACATTAGAGCAAATGGAAAGCTCTTTTTTTTACTATTTTGTCATTATTACAACACAACTACAATCCGAACATCTGGAAGAAATGGCTAGCGAAAATAGCTCATGGATTCGTTGTGGGTCCCGAGAAATCAATCCAGAGTCAATCGTTGACCTATTTTCAACCATAAATTGGTTTTCCTTAAATTTCTGCCAAGTTCAACTTCAGCACTGGCAGTTTTCGTTAACTGTACCATCTACCATAAAGGATGTGAAACTTATGGACCAAAAATAAGCAAGCAGAAATATCGACCCAAGCACCTTTGGAGCTCGAGCGGGTGATGATTAATTACTCTCTAGTCGATTGTTTTTCACCCATTTTATTAACAAATTTTCCATTTTTGCAGTTCAGTGGTTTTTCTGAATATTTAACATCTACAGACTTGAATAGCCGACTACTTAAGAAACCTGTACAATGTTTTTCATCGTGAGATCCATTCAAATCCTTATGTTGTTGATGAAATATTGAAGAAGTACAAGTCAAATACACTTTACTTTTATTTTAATTGCTCGCTTATTTGCACTTTGTTTCTTTTTTTTTGCTAGCTGCATCTTACTGAGCGCTGTTTTTGTAACCTTCAGATCCCGAACTTTTGACTGGCCCGTTTCTGCAACGAGAAGAACGTTTGCTTTGGTTTCCAGCGATATGATGAGTAAGTAAGACGACATTGTGGCGTTTTGAACAGATTGCTATGCACGCTATGCGCCGTGTGATTTGTGGTCTGGGTTACGGCGCTTTGAAGCGAGGATTTCTTTGAGATGTTTGAAAAATTTCTTTTTCCAGATGATTAAAGGGAAGGTGGCCGTTTTCAGGACTTTACTTGTCCCTGCACTGAAGTGTTTGATGTTTACCACATAAATACTCGCAAAGGAACATAGAGTTTTTCTTTCATAACCTTAACTATGTAGTGGCGCGTGTTACACAGTGGTTGAAGATGTCCTGCAATGCAAACATGATCGTTGGTTCGATCTTGCACATCAGGCTCACCAAGCCTTCTCTCACTCCGAGGTCAGGAAATTTGTACCAGTTATGTCTAAAAAGATAAAAATACTGACTTGATACATAGGTAGCATTGCAAGTCATATACGCCAGTTGTGCATTCTCACACACCTAGAACGATGCTTGATAAAGTTGAGTGCGTGGTGGAAATGGTTTTCTCAGGGATCACTAATGTTTCATTTTAGGGAATCAGGATGTGTAGAAGTTAGGTGCCCCGTTTTCAGAGCATGAGATAAATGTTCAGCTTTCAGTTAAGCATGCTGAGGTAAAGCGTTTAGAGTTGATCAGTCCTTTGCCGATATACCATGAATTCCATTCACCACCGTAGAGGTGACTAAATGCATTTCTCGCTTAAACGATGACTTGTGGCTACTGACTAGGTCTATCCGTGAAATCAGTTTTTATACTTCCAGACAAATCTCACATAGCTGTCCCCGTAGGGATGGATTGCTTATTTTCCCCTACCCGACGCCATAGTACCAATATGTAGAGAAGAGAACATTTTTATTTCTTTTCGTACTTACTTCGTAGTAGCTACAAGTACGTATACTTCAGTCTTTCAAAGGGGATTGATAAAACAGTGTTAGTGATACTAATATAATCACGAGAACGGCGTTGATTCGACTTCGCTTTTGCCCCACAAAGTCCCTCATCCCTCCAAAGTCCGGGAATTTGTTTCCGATTTATCTGGAAACAGTTTACTTTTTTCAGTTCAAATGTGAGCGCTCTGGCACGGTTATCTCGGGACCCGACGGAGCATCGATTCCAGCGGCATTCAACGACATTCATATGTAAAACGACAATCATCTGTCAGTAGCTGAACCTACAAGTAAAATTTCGAAGACCTTCCTGGACCATAGACACTAAGAAACGAATCGAATGCATAAACTGCCAGGATTCGCACATGTGAAAGACGGATCGTACAGAACTAAAAAACTTTTTTTAGTATTTTGCTGAGAAGAGTAATAATTAATATTTCTGTTGCCATGCTACAGTGCCTGTTCAAGAATGGCAGTATTTCCTACAATTAGTCAGAGGACTAAATCCCAACCTTAAGCGAACTATTTATGTTTTTTTTATCTACTATCTATTAGGACCATAGACACTAAGAAACGAATCGAATGCATAAACTGCCAGGATTCGCACATGTGAAAGACGGATCGTACAGAACTAAAAAACTTTTTTTAGTATTTTGCTGAGAAGAGTAATAATTAATATTTCTGTTGCCATGCTACAGTGCCTGTTCAAGAATGGCAGTATTTCCTACAATTAGTCAGAGGACTAAATCCCAACCTTAAGCGAACTATTTATGTTTTTTTTATCTACTCGGAGAGTAGAGAGAGTATTTGTAGGCAGTAAATAAAATTTTCACAAGTTGCGATTTCAAAGGCAGCTTCAGCTTAGCTAGGGTTCTCTGCCGGTTAGTGCTCCCTAGATCATTCCCATTCACGAGCAGTTGCTGATGAAAGGCAAGACGAGGACCTCAGTGATGCAGTGGATAAAAGGTGAACACCCAGAAATGGTAATCGCGGTTTCGTATCTAGCTTGTAGTCTTAGTTTTGCAAATATTTCAACTTCATTGTATTTGTATTTTAAGAAACACATCTCCGATTATAGTAAACTGTTTGTATTACATTTTACATTTCACAATTCATCATCAGATCTGTTCGGATTCCTTCACTTCTTGCTTTCGATTCGTTTCCCTTGCACTCATCGTCCACAGTTTTCTTCAAACATTTCTCATGTTGTTTCAGCTCTCCTTGAGGATAATCTTTTCATTATAAATGTCATGAAATGCTGGTCGAGTCAATTCTTACAATCTCGGAGATCGGCACCACTAACTATTGCACCATCTCCGCCCCAGTGAACTTTACCTTCTACAGTGAACTATAAACTGAAGTACAAATTGATAAAACCTGAAGAGCTTTCCCAATTGACCCCAGGTCTTCATATTCCACTTAGCTGTAGTTTTGATTTTTGTGAAGCCTATGAAAGCTTCAATGATGGAATATATTAGTCGAAATTGTCGGAAAACCATCACGTTCGAGAATGAGTTGAAGAAATAAGAAGACAAAAAATAAAGAATAATTAAAAAGGCAAAGAAAATCGAAACGACATACAAGTCGAAAAAATAAGATGAGACAATAGAGTTGGAGGAATAGTACTGTACTAGCCGGGAAGAATCAAAGCGTACTTTGCCCACCCATTCATTTATTCACACATCTTTTTCTTTCTCGCCTCGTGATGAGACAATAGAGTTGGAGGAATAGTACTGTACTAGCCGGGAAGAATCAAAGCGTACTTTGCCCACCCATTCATTTATTCACACATCTTTTTCTTTCTCGCCTCGTCCTCGCCCATGTAGTACACTGTGCGGCTGCTATCCACCAACTAACTTAGTTACAAGAAATAAACGTCTCTGAAGAAGGCGAAACCGCTGAAACGTCAGCTATTGTATCACCATAAATTCTATAATAACAACCTCGTGTCTGCTTATTGAAACAAAACATCGAATCTTTTTCTTTGATTACTTACACAGCATGTGAAAATATCGTCATTGATGTTGGATGAGATATTGAATGCTTCATTTTAAATCAAACTACAAGTTTTTACCGGATAAAACTATTATTTAATAAAGGAAAACAATGTTAATTAATCCTTCTTTCTATTTATAGTTTTTTCTTGAGGGGTGCGTGTGGTCACTGATCGGAAACGCCCTGCAACTCACACGTGGAATCGTTCCTCGCGCCCATAGCCCACCAAGCCTTCTATCCCTCTGGGATCGGCAAATTCGTATCAGACTTGTCTGGGAGGATAAAGCAGCACTGACTCGATACATCGCTAGGCCACCGCGAGTCATTGTAAAGGCCAAATATGCATTCAATCACCTCCAAACGATGCTTAGTGAAATTGAATGCATGGTGTATCCCTCAGGGATTGATAAGAGCCTACAGCTGTATCCTTTATCCTTTTATAGTTTTTTGTAGTAAATATCTATTTTTCGCCCCATTTTATTTCACTTAATGTAATTCATAACATGGAAGACTTAGATAACTTAGAAATCCTATATAAATCTCAACTGGTACTTTCGACTAATCTCTTTTTCGTTTGCTTTTTTTTATAACCACAATGCTGACGGCGAAAACATCCACCATTACTCACCCCTCACCACCTGTATCGTTGATCGCCGAGTGACTCGAGCGAGAACCAGCGAGCCTTCCTTTTCTTTTTCGTTTGCAAGACTAGCCATGTGGGCTCTGCTTGCTCTAGGAACTCGTTAAGCATCATATCTTTCTTCTAGGGCTTTCATGAAGAACGCTAACCATCGGAACAAGGCTCTTCCTCTTGAGCATTTCATATCTCTAGGAATCCAGTCGCTAACGGCTCTTGTCCATCGGTTGTCCATCAGTCGTCGTTAATAAGCATTATGTGTCCGTTCCACCTCATCACCTACAATTTGACATGTAGAACAGCACCTTTGATTTTTGGCCGTTGACGTAGTTGAGATCTTCTCTCTCACATTTAATCAAAGGGGTGTTTTTTCAAAGCGTTATCAAAGTCTTCTAGCATTCGTTCCTTTTTCCTAGTGCTAGGTGTTATAAGAACGATCTCATCAGCAAAGCAAAAATCATGTGGTGTAACTGCTGACCATGGATTTTCACTCCCATGTTGTTCTTCACATAGTAGTGAGTAATTTTGGTGGGATGGTATATTCTTAGCTAACAGCGCCTTTACGTCGGTGTTGATATCATTATAAAATAATGATATTTTGGCTGCAAAATTTTTGTGTACTTAACAAAGAATAGGACTAGGAACCTGAATGGTGTGGTAGTGAACGCGTTAGCCTCGGAAAAGGAAAAGGCATGTTCGATCCATATCACAGACACCTGCGGTTCGAAGTCTTGCAAATATCTCAAAATCATTGTGGTTGTACTTAACAAAGATTATTCCTACATTGCAGTAGTTCAAATAATTGGTTGTATAGCCATTCCATAACATTTCTCTGCCTGTTCGTTACAGATTGTGTTTTCATTTGTGCAGGCTGGGCATAGATTAGGTGTGTAGATCAATCATAGATTAAGTATGGTTAACTAGCCCTCGAAATGCATATGTCTCAATTTATAATACCGGTTTTCACTGGTTGTGCCCTGGAGCCGTCACCACCCCAGGAAGCCCTTGTGGATCAGAGGGAAATTTGCCACCACGCGACTGGTTTGATGCTAAGACCGTGATGATTCCTGATATTTATCCTCTTTATTCTCAGTTTGCTCTTAGCTGGTCTTCCGGATGGAAACGTTTTGCTCCTCAGCTTGGAAGACTGCCGGGGAGACGAATCCCTCTGCTGCACATCGCAGCCCGACACCTAGGAACACCTCCCAGCCACGATGAGACAGGAGGTAAATCGTTGGGAAGAAAATAACATGATGGCTTTAGAATTAATTACACCTCCATTTAATTGGTTTAGACCAAAATTTCAGAACAACCGTATAAATTGAAAATTTTGCTGATTTTATGATTTCAAGATAAGTGATTGAAAAATTTCCTAACTTTATCAGAAGATTGCGAATTCATTTGAGACTACAGGATTAGTATAAACAATCTAGGACTTTTAATATGCCAAATAGTATACTATCCACTGACTATCTTTTCTTCTGTCCTTAATAATTTATTATAGTCTTTCATCTTAGAATTTGTGTCCATCTCTTGAAATAACCAAAGCTAAGATATTCGAATACTCAAATGGTCGTATCGCTTTCATAAAATCTTTGTTGATTTTTCATTCTTTATCTTCCTATCGTATTAAAAAATAAGTTCCAAGTGATAAATGAGTGTTCCTTGTGATGTTCTGTTTTTTACAGCTCTGAGATTGAAGTCCTCTCAATGGTTTAGCGCCTCATCATGGATGAGAGATGTTCCTGGGTGTCGGGCAAAGATATTCGAATACTCAAATGGTCGTATCGCTTTCATAAAATCTTTGTTGATTTTTCATTCTTTATCTTCCTATCGTATTAAAAAATAAGTTCCAAGTGATAAATGAGTGTTCCTTGTGATGTTCTGTTTTTTACAGCTCTGAGATTGAAGTCCTCTCAATGGTTTAGCGCCTCATCATGGATGAGAGATGTTCCTGGGTGTCGGGCAGCGATATACAGCAGAGGGATTCATCCCTCCAGCAAGGTCTCCCAAGATGAGAAGGAGTCCTGCGTTTCTAACAGGAAGCCCAGCTAAGAGTAAACCTATACCAGAATTCACCTGGAAACATTTCATCTAATGCTTTTTACTGGCTTTGGTTAGTTGGATAGTTTCCGAAAATTGGGGTTTTTTTTTGATGAACTTGACTACCTAGCTTCTTAGCAATGTCGCGACGGTGTTGGTGTCACCCATCGTTATCGGAAACTCGGTACCAGACTTAACTAGGAAAAGCCCATTTTTTACAATCCAAGTATGAACACCTCAGCTTAGCTGTCTAAAGACTCCAGGAAGAGTCGACTCGACCTGCATTTAACGACATTTATGACGGAATGGAAATTTTCACGCAGCAACCGAACCTACACGTTAAAAGTTGGAAGAATTGTATGTGGAGTATGAAAGCAAAGGAAACGAGTCGAATGCAAGAAGTACTGGGATTCGCACAGTATCTAGAAAAATGGCTAGTGTGAAACAAAAAATAGAAAAAATCGGTGAAGAATTGTATGTGGAGTATGAAAGCAAAGGAAACGAGTCGAATGCAAGAAGTACTGGGATTCGCACAGTATCTAGAAAAATGGCTAGTCTGAAACAAAAAATAGAAAAAATCGGTAAAACAAACGTAAAATAACAAGGCAATAGTACTTGACTAATGTTTCGTATACTAACTTGGTTTAATCCCTTTGATGAGCACGTACCCTGTGAATACGGAGTTGATCTGAAGATGTTTTCTTGTTGACTGGTCTTATCATCATCCTATGGCAGCGAAAATGCTTTCCTAGGTGTCGAATTCTACTGTCTAAGCAGAGGCATTTTTGGACCTCGTCGCTAGCCATACTCTCAATGCTTCATACTCACTTAAAAGGCAATAGTTTCGTGCCACAGAATGTACTCGTCTATTATAGTTTTTTTGTTTTTTGCAAAGTAACTAAGTGTAGGGAGTAGATTTTCATGACTCATGCCTGATATGATATTCATATTTGACCAGCTATCAACAGAATTCAAAACGTTCGGTTAAAAAACTTTTATGAACTGCTCAAGACGTTGGACTCACTTTAGTGCACGTTTGATAACGACATTATTCAGCAGGTTCTCCAACGTGATTTTTGAGTTTCTCGTTCGAATTTATCTACGTGATTTGGGAAGCCGCACATTCAAACGAGGTTTTTCGTTCGTGTAATCACAAATATTACTAGTTTTTCATTAGCGAACTAGCTGTGTTCATGGTACCTGCGATGGTGATGCTGTTGACAGTCATGCCCACAAATCTTTCCGTTGTGCAAGTTTCCCACTTATTCGGTTTCAATTGTACTCTTTTAGTTTTTACTCACGCTCATAACTGCCCGCCTTCCATATACTCTCTGTAAATTTAGTTAACGATAACCCTGATAAGATTCATTGATTTTCCTTAAAATCTAGGATAATGTCCTCAAAGAAACGTCCGATAGGCAGCGTTGGGTAGGACCAATACAGAGAGGACTCTAAAATCTCAGGGTGATTCTAAGCTACCTAAAACTCGAAGGGCTATGGTACAGGATGATGATCTGCACCTACAATGCACGCTTACTCGCATCTGAGTCCTCGATAAACGACTTAATAATGTAAGCAAGAAACATGAGGTGCATCGTCATCGGACTGAGTGAGACTAGAAGATACCTAGGAAAAAAAAAGGAAAGGACAAGAGCTTTTGAACATGCAGTAATAAGGGAGTCGAAGGTGTCAGAGTTTTTAACACATGTTCGACCATGAACACCGATTTATTCGGAGAACTAACAATCCGATTCGGACGCCTACGACTGAAGAGATGTGAGTAAATACCGGCTTTAACATCCTTCGTCGTTTACGCCCCGGTATTAAGCTGTGACGAAGAAGAAGTCGAAGCGCTATGTATGGACTTAGGAAAGTTTGCATCGACGAACATATATTCTTTAAGGGCATAAATAAGATTTAAACGCTAAGATTTGACCATGATAAACATCTGAAAAACATTGAGACACGGATTAGTATGGAAGGAACAGGGTGAGTTTTAGTGCTATGAAAGCTAAGAGTTGGAAACTCTCCAAGAGATATACTTCTTCAAAAGCACTTGAGCGAATGCACCAACGTTGAGTTGCACGAACTACAAACGCTACCTCACTTCTAAGCTTGGAAAACAGTGCAGACATGCGACAAAAGATCTTAAAGAGAAAAGGGCAGCATTTATGATTGAATCTGCAAGGGCTTAGAAATTGAAAAAAAAATTGGAAAAAAATTAACAAAACCCACCGAAGCTCCGCCAATTAGAAAATCGAGACGGTTATTCTCCCACGTCCGGACGGAACAGTTACACGTTCCAGAAGGGCAACGGAGAAATTCGTTTACCTCTACTACTCAAATCCCCGCAATAGCCACCTCCTCCTGCAGCCATACAGACGAATGGGGAATGAATGCGTCATCCCACCTGTTCTGCTTTCTGAAATCCAACATAGCATTTTTCCGGTGAATATTTGAACAGCACCTCGTCCGGGCAGCAAGGTTGAACACTTGAGGAATCTTTTGCCAGTTCCCATAAACACATTGGGTCGGCTCCTCACACGTCACCTGCCATAATGCAAGGTTCCTGTTCAAAGGTAGACCAGCAACACTGTATTATTGTTCAACAATGGTGACCTCAACAGTATTGGTAACTATCATCCAACTTATTTGCGGTCTGTCGCCCATAAACTTTCCAGTTGAGCCATCCTAAACAAGATTGGCAGAACACTGAAAGAGGGACATCCATGTGATGTGAACAGAGTTTCGAGAAGGATTCAGTTCTATACACTATATCGACGCAATAAAAAGGCTTATTGAAATATCCCAAGAGTACAGGAGACCGCTTTGTCTCAATTTCATCGAGTTAAGGAAAGCTTTTGACCTAGCTGAGAGGGGAGCCATTATGAAAGCCCTGGACAGGCAGGACATCCATACTCATATAAAAATTATTCGTGAGCTGTGTAAAAATTTCAAAACCACACAAGGCGAACCATCTTGCCCAACTACTACCACTCTCCATAACTTCATGCAAACATTAAAATGGGACATCATGACGGTATAAATCGATGACTAGCAATTACACGATCTTGGCTTATGCTTATGATAACGTTCTTATAACACCGAGCATTAGCCAGGCGGAACGAAAGCTTACCGACTGTGATAACGCTTGTCGAAAAATTGATCTCCAACTAAATCTCACAGAAACGATGTTCATGAGGAGCGGACTGCTTTCGTATCCTTCGTGCACATTCAACGAATATTTCCGATTCCTCCAGCTTGTCCTGTCGGGGTAGGGAAGTCGATGTGATGGAGGACTTAATTCCAGCGATGAGCAAGAGTAAGAAAGCAGCTTGGGAAACTTTCACGAAGAGGTTATGGTGAGGATAACACTGAAATTCGACTTCTTTTCCACTTTTTAAATATTATTATTAACCTCGTGTAAGCTCATCAAAGAAAGAATACTCTCCATAACGTCATGCAAACATTAAAATGGGACATCATGACGGTATAAGTCGATGACTAGCAATTACACGATCTTGGCTTATGCTTATGATAACGTTCTTATAACACCGAGCATTAGCCAGGCGGAACGAAAGCTTACCGACTGTGATAACGCTTGTCGAAAAATTGATCTCCAACTAAATCTCACAGAAACGATGTTCATGAGGAGCGGACTGCTTTCGTATCCTTCGTGCACATTCAACGAATATTTCCGATTCCTCCAGCTTGTCCTGTCGGGGTAGGGAAGTCGATGTGATGGAGGACTTAATTCCAGCGATGAGCAAGAGTAAGAAAGCAGCTTGGGAAACTTTCACGAAGAGGATATGGTGAGGATAACACTGAAATTCGACTTCTTTTCCACTTTTTCGAATATGCGATTCTTCTTGCCTTAACGCACGCCTCAGGAACTTGGTGTCTAGGTGAGCAGGACGAACTCATCATTATAGCACGATCAGTCGAAAGTACGATGCTAGAAGTATGCCGTGTTACGCCATTGAGATAGCTGGTCCGAAAATGCGACCGACGTTAGCGATTAAAAATTAAAGATACCGTTCTACAGGTCACATTTTAGAAGATAAGTTGGGTCAAATAGGCAATACGTATGGAACGACACACGATGGGTAGTAGCCGTTAGTCTTATTCTTAAAGAAGACACCGATCCTAAAGCAGCAGCCGGAACAATGCCTGAAATGTTGCCTTTGTGGACGGAAAGGAAAGTCAGTCGAATTTAAGAAGTGCTTGGATCCTAATCGTAGACTTGATGGCGAATCGTATATGTATGTATGTACAGAACTTCCGTGTTAGTGTTTGCACGTGTGTTTGACAGAATTTCATAATTTCCTTGATTCTGGCCTCTTGAAAAGCGAAAAAGAGCTTAGCTGTTTATCAGTATTAGGTGACCTATAGTTCAAATTTAACTGTTTCTTTCTGGGACATCATCAGACGACTTTGTTTTTCGATGGCCTCTCCATTGCTTTGTTGCACTACACGCAATCGGCAAGATTTCTATTAATGTGATTACTCGATACTTGATACTTTAACGGCCCGTCTTCACTAGTTTTGCGGGCCCCAGCATAATCACCATTGTTCGGAGATTTGCTGGTTAAGCCATTGTGGTTTCCTGGAATCCCGAAGACAGCCTGGTCAAAGTATGCCAAACGTCGTCACTACGACGGGCACCAGAACTTCCGTGTTAGTGTTTGCACGTGTGTTTGACAGAATTTCATAATTTCCTTGATTCTGGCCTCTTGAAAAGCGAAAAAGAGCTTAGCTGTTTATCAGTATTAGGTGACCTATAGTTCAAATTTAACTGTTTCTTTCTGGGACATCATCAGACGACTTTGTTTTTCGATGGCCTCTCCATTGCTTTGTTGCACTACACGCAATCGGCAAGATTTCTATTAATGTGATTACTCGATACTTGATACTTTAACGGCCCGTCTTCACTAGTTTTGCGGGCCCCAGCATAATCACCATTGTTCGGAGATTTGCTGGTTAAGCCATTGTGGTTTCCTGGAATCCCGAAGACAGTCTGGTCAAAGTATGCCAAACGTCGTCACTACGACGGGCAGTCGCTGCCCTTGCGGATCAGAGGGAGATTTACCACCATGCGACTTTGATACCAAGACGGCAGTGGATCCTGGTATTGGTTTGCTCTTAGCTAGGCTTCTTGATGGAAACGCTGTACTCCTTCTTAGCTTGTGAGACCCTGCTGAGAGGATGAAACCCCGCTGTACATCGCAGCCTGACACTCAAGAACACCTCTCAACCACGCTGAGGCGGTAGACCGTTAGGAGGATCAATGCCATTAAATTGCTATTAATACATAAGTATCTAAGCAGTCTGTATTCGCAATGGTACAAAAGCGATGACCAAGCGTTCGACGTTCATCATTCTCCAGAAGACGTGCCATTGATCAAGCCTCATGGATGTGCCATGAATCTTATTCCATTCTTTGCATCTAAGAGGTGGACTACTGCATATATGGTCTATGAAATGTGTTACGCCAAATTTTCAAAGATATGTGCGTGGGATACATAATGAGTATGAATGAAAACTGATGGACAGGAGCCATTAGCTAAAGGTTATCTTAGGATGTCAGACCCACAGATGGAAGGCCACTGACTCGATGGTCAGAATTTTTTCCGAAATCCTGGAAGAACGATATGATACATGTGTTCTTAGTGCGAGCGACAAACTACGACAGGTAGAAATGGAAGGTTTATTGGCGCTCGTTCGCGCCACACGACGATCAACATGACGACTGGTGATAAAATGACTTACGGATATGCCGATAAATCACAATATGACAATATGCCGATTATTTATACCGAGGTTTATTGAAAGTCGGTCTTCTGAGTTATCAAAAAAGTCACGTAAATGTTTTTGTCTTTCCGGACAGGTATGTTAGCATTTTACCATCACCGGAGGGATAGCGGGTTTCGTGAGACCAGGATGTGTGATCGAACCACCGAGCAAATGTGCATTGCAGAGCATCTCTAACCACTGCCATAAATGCGTTTCTTGTATTGATTGTAACCAGTTTTTAAGAAGAAGAAAGCCATAATTGCACTAAATAACAGGAATCTTTTGTTAGTAGGACGAATGCATTGGATAATCCTGTTCCTTTGTGGTTGTCCGAAATCAGAATGAGCTACTACGTGTGTTCAGTGAATAATTGAACTTGGTATAATCTATAATTGAAAGCCTCAAAATTAACAAGGAAACACTAATATTTTAAAGTTTCATTATTTTAATGATTACTTAATCCTTACGCGACAATATGACCTCCATAGGAGTTGTACTAAGCGAAAATAGTGGCCGCTTTCAGACTTGAATCAAAGTATCTCAACTCGTCGTATTATTCATTTCAAAGTTAACTTTTGGTATCTACGTATTTCCTCCTAAACGATACTGATTGTTTTTTTTTGTATCTCCGCCAAATTCCGAATTTTTAGAGCCCATGGATCTCATTTCTTTTACTTTTTGCTTAAAGACCTGTGTTTTTAAAAGGAAACCAATTGAACAAGTAGGATCTCGTCGAATAGGACAGCACGGTATTTTTCAGTTCGCAGATTTTTGAAAGTTTCAGTTTTTAGCA